>JAPQRQ010000011.1:10782498-10820473 GCA_037367365.1 Apogon talboti | reverse complement strand
ATGCTTGAGTCTGTATTTGCAGCTGTATTTTTTTTCTTTTTTACCTGTGTGTTCAATTGTGTGTTTCATTCTTACGTTTTACTTCTGATTTTATTGTGAAGCACTTTGTGAAGCCTTTCTGTAAAAAGTGCTATATAAATAAACTTTATTATTATAATATTATTATTATTATTATTTCTTTGACTTGGATTCTATTACTTTTGGCCAAGACATCTCATATTAAAGCCTCAACCCTAAATACACAGCCTTTAAACTATGTAATTTAGTATCTTATATAGAAGTCTAGCTTCAATCCAAAGTCAAAATATAACAATGAAAGTTTACGGTAGAACTAGAATATCCAACAGCTAAAATTAAGTGACAGAGCTATGAATAGGTGTGTTTTGCTTCCATACAGACATAGCTATCTGCCGACACAATCTAAAAAATGGTCTAAATAACAGAATAAATTTTATGATTTTTCAGATTTATGTGGAGTCTTAATGAGACATTTGACTTTGCATTTTTGTTATTTCAAACCAACTTTTCAGTGGCTTTAAATTAAAATTGACACTTTAATCTGTACAATGACTTATTGTAGGTATATTTGAGTTACTACATCTGCAATGCATCAGATTTTCACAGATTCATTTTGGACTCTGCCTGCAAAAATGTCATTAACTGTATCTTATTACTTGGCTTTA
This sequence comes from Apogon talboti, assembly GCA_037367365.1. Classification (NCBI taxonomy): domain Eukaryota; kingdom Metazoa; phylum Chordata; class Actinopteri; order Kurtiformes; family Apogonidae; genus Apogon; species Apogon talboti. The sequence goes on along the minus strand of JAPQRQ010000011.1, from coordinate 10,819,790 downwards.
AGTGATTGATTGTTTCACTTCATCGATGATAATATCACTTTAAACTATTTCATTTCCAGAGAAGCCAAAGCTCTCCAGTGGAATCCCTAAAGGTCCCGGTACGTAGGAAATCATACATCTGTCTGAATAATATTCGTATAAGCAGTGAAAAGATAATTAAAACTATTCTGTTTTTAAAGGTTCACAGTCTGGGAGTGATGAGAAAGTACCGGCCAAGTCAGGTAATGTATTGAACCGCACTCTGCTGATCATATCATGAGGATGAAAGCAATACTTTTTAATAACAATAGTTTTATTTCTATTGACGAGATGAGGTTGTGTGAGTTATACCTGGAGAGGTTCTAATTAGTGTGTGTGTGTGTGTGTGTGTGTGTGTGTGTGTGTGTGTGTGTGTGTGTGTGTGTGTGTGTAGGTTTTTAAGGGTCGATAATTGGTTTTATGGTTAAATTAAATGTCAGCTAATTTTAATTTTTTTTCACCTGCAGACAAAAGGCTTTGGTGGATCGTGTTGCCCGTCCTCCTGATTTCATTAGCTGCGCTCATCGTTCTGAAGTTCAAATGCAAGAAGGTTCACGATCACACAGGTACATAAATCTGTCTGTTTACACATCATACACCGAATTAAATGTTCCTATTTATTCGTCTGCATACTATCTGTATGTGCTGTGTCCAGTGGTGAAAACAACAACAGTGTTTCTAGCTTTTGTCACTGTCTTTGTCTCTGAGACAGTTGTTTCCTGCTGGTTGTCATATTCTCATCCCATCCAGTCACTTTCCACAGTGTTAGTGACTCACTACTCCCTCTAGTGGTCACATAAATCCCCTGGTGCGTCAATATAAAAGTACTCGGTTCAATACATTGGTGTCTTGGGCAAAACTTCATAACTGTTTATTCTAAACATTCTAATTAAAGTTTAGGTATTTCATGTATTATTGAAAGTAGAAATACTACAAATAGTCTCTTTAATACAAAATGTAAAAAAAAACTAGTTAATAATATTCAACTAAGTGACACATCAGTGAAAAAAGGAAAATTATATATAGAAATCCAGTGACTTTGAAATAAGTAAGAGGTTTTTTTTCTACTCCAATTAGTATAAATTTAACAAATAACCTAGATATGTTTATTTCAACTTAATTTTTGCCTATTTTATGAAGTAAATGTTACGTAATAGTAGCAATTGTTCAGTACTGATTGACCCCAGTCTGTTTTTACAGTGAAAAAGACAAATATTTAGCTTCAGTCTGACTTTATTGACATCTTCTTTTGCTCATGTTCAACAGAAACCATTGACACTGGGACCGAGAAGTAAGTAAAACGATGTGAACATATATATTTAATGTTAAATGTGTGTGTTGTGCTCTAGTATTCATCTCCGTGCCCATGTACACTTTATATTCTTCTGTAGTTTATTCTTTATACTGCTTATTCTTATTCTTATTCTATTTTTACCTCTTTTTTTAAATTCATTAATGTATCTAGTGAATTGACAATTAAAAAAAACCAATGTTTTAATGTTGGATCTTTTCGTGTCCATGCCACACAGCGCCTCGTTCCAGAGCAGACCCGAGAGCACCAAAGATGGAGTCATGCTTCTGGGAGTGAAGTCATCGGGCGCAGAAGAAAACGGTGAGCTGCCTTTCCGTCCATTTCCTGCCAGAGTTCCTTCCATGTTCCTTCTGTTTGTGCATTCTTCCATCACTTGGTAAAGCTGTTCCTCCAGACGCATACGCACAATTATTCCAGGGAAGTTGCAGCAGGCTTTTAATATCTCATTGTACTGTACTGGCTTTTGGGCTTTGCCGTGCAGCAGAAGGTGTTTCCTGTGATTTGGTGCTCCCCCGCCCTCCAACAAGCAGCAGGGTCTGAAAGATAGGGACTTCCTAACATAAACACTGATTATTTTGCACATTGGCTATTGTGCAGCCGCTAAATGTCATTGTGGCCCTGACGTTGCGCTCTGAGCTTGTTGTCACGGTGAATGCGTACGCACATCCACGGGTGCACATGTGTCATACATGCAATTTGTACATTTGTACACAAATAACACCACTTCACCCCTACAAAATAAGTACATCTGGGCACTAAATGTCCTACCTTCCTTCCTTATACAATGAATGGCTTGGCAGTGAGTGTTTAAGGGAAATGGAGTCATGTTTTAGGAATTTTGCTAAGGAAGAAAGTGTTTATGTTGTTGCAGACGACTGCATTTCTTCGGATTAAAGCTTGTTGAATTCTTATCTTAATTCTTAAGTCTCCACACCTCAGTATTCCACCTATAAAACTGCAAGCATTAACATTAGTTGCTCTTCTTATCAAAATAAATGTATTAATTTAACATTTTAATCAACATCAGCAGAGCACTATTATATACATTTAATGTGTTTTTTAAGGGATCAGTGTAGTAACAGAATGTATGCTTATGTGTGAGTGATGGGTTTGTGTTTTTTTACCTATTTATTTTATTTTAGCTGCTTTTATTTGTATGTTTATAGTAGATTTTTATATAATGTACAGATTGGATGGCACTTTTAAGTCTTGTATTTGTTACAATTACAATAAAGATATTGTATTCTATTTTATTCTATTCTATTCTATGAAAAAAGCTGCAAAACAACTGTGAAAACATGATATGAAGTATTGTTTTGGTCTGAGATTGGAGGAGGATCACAGAGATGCGATTTTTACCTTTGTGTGGTTTCATCATCTGCCTGTGTTTGTTCTCTATGTTTCAGCTGCTGCGAGATAAAAAGAAGGGCAATCGCATGGAGATCAACCAGCGGATGAATCACAGCTGATGTTGCCCACACACTGCTGGTCTGTAGGAACTGTTTATGTGTCTGTTTTCATTGTGTTGTTTTTTTGTTTTGTTTTTTTTTTTATTTGTGGTGATTTTTTAAGTGAAGCGGTAGAAAAAAAAAATCTCCGTACATTTATTTACATGGATAACACAGCAGAAAAAAAAAAAAAACATCTGTGGTGAAATATGGTTCTCTTTAAAAACCTAAATGTCTGTACAGCACATTCACCTCGAACCCAATGCATTTGATGTAATAAATCACTATTCGTTTCAGTTTTTTTTTTATCTTGTATTTTTGTTGTCTCTTTGTTGTGTTGTGACCACTGGCATATTTTGTCAGCACATTGATTTTAATTGTTTTACTGTGAGCCATTTTTGCCTTTTTTTTTTTTTTTGGCATCTTAGAGAAGTTTATCCACCATATTTTCTCACTGCACGCATTTGTAAGTCACAAATCTCAAAACATTCACCACCAATTGTCACTAAACTGTCATTCAGAAGAAGAATCTGCCATTCTGTTGTTTTTATTCTAAACATTTTGCAAGAAAAAGCCACATCAGATGCAGGAGACTGTATTTAAATACACTGAAACTGATTTATGGCTTAAATTTGTCCATTTCACCTTCAATTAAATCACTAAAAGTAAGTTTTAATACACTTCCTTCCAGACGCAATACTTGAAGTGAGAGATGCTGCATACTTATTTTCCACTAGATGGCGCCAGCTGACAACACATGACAAGGAGCAGGCTCGTTTCTGTCTCCACTTTCAGAAGCAAGTGTTTATTGCAGAAGGGTTTCATGAATGTGTTTACAGCGGAGTGAGAAATTGGCAGATGGTGTAAATATCACTCTCTGTTTGACCTAGAATACAACATTCATAACAGACTGCAGCTTCACAAACAGAAGCACCACATCTCTGCATGTTAGTCATACTTTACACTTAAAAGATTTTTGCTGTTTTAGCCTGAACTGACTCACATACACACTGGATCTATCTGTGTAAGATGAGACTGGGCAACGGCCTCGGCTGTGGGCAAATTTCCACCAGGGAGACAGTGAGCCGCCTGGCAGAAAGCCTGACACACATCCAACTATAATGCCTTACCAGCTGCGGCCTTAGATGAGTTACATTCAGGATGACAAGCCGGGCATTTCCCCCTCAGATTCAATAGCTCTCCTCCTTCTCCTCGGCACAAACACCAGCTTATCAACATGTTTAAGATGTTTCACCTACAGCAGGGGAGTCAAACTCCGTTTAGCTCAGGGGCCACATCCTTCAAATACCATCTCAAACAGGCTGTACCAGTAAAATTATACTATATAATGTCAGCAAACTTTTTTCTATGTTTTAGAGTGAAAAAAAGAAAATGACACTATGAAAATGTTTATATCTACAAGTGATTCTTTAAAAAAATGTAAAAAAAAAAAAAAAAAAGTTACATTCTAAAGAAAAAAAAGTACAATTTTAACAAAATTTTGTCTCAGGTTATCATTTATACAAGTGCATTAGACCTTACAGATCATGTATAATATTGCTGAAACTGCACTTACTATTCTTAAGACATTTCAGGTTGTTCATTTTTGTTCAGGTTATTCACATTTTTTGAGAAAGTATAGTTTGTTAATGTAAATATTTTCATGTAATTTTACTTTTTTTACTCTAAAACAAAGAGAAGAATTTGTCATGGTCATTATCTATTGGTTATTATGATAGTATTTTACTGCTTTGATCCACTTGAGATTGAACTGAGCTGAATATGTAACCCAAACTAAAACGATTGTTAATATCTTCAGTGTAATTTTTGTGTTTCATAAATTCCAGATGGGACCCTTTGGTGGTCCAGTTTTGGCCCCTGGATAGCATTGACATAGAGGCTCAAAGTGGATCGAACACTTTTTGACCCTGAACGTACATTTCGACCTCAACTACCTGAAATCACTGAAGTCGTGTGCGTGAATTAAACCCATAAATCTGTAGTAGAACCTTAAATTGGGGTTCACAGTCTGAGGTGTCTAATGAAAACCGGTGCATGTCCTGTTTTAGGCTGGTATCACGTGGCCTATATGTTGCGTAACATTGATTTACTGTGTGGTTTTATTGCAGAAACAAACCCTTCATTGAAGCCCTTGTGTTTGCCAAATAAACAGAGTCCAACAGCTACAGGTGGCCTTTGGTCATTGCTTCATGTTGCTCATTTATACAAAAAAAAAAGACAAAAAAAATAAAAAAATGAAATATATATATATATATATAACAGGTCTCTATATTTTCATAGCCAGATTATTCTAGCTGTCAGAGATAACTACTTGCAAACAGTTTTGTAGTTTTACAGAAGCATATCATTAGCCTCATAGCATAATTACCTAAGTCATATTTTTGTGATATCTGCATAACTTTACTCTCCTAATGCTGCTGATTCATTCTTTTCAGATATCACAATATGGTCAAAAATATGACTTGGGCAATTATGCTATGAGGCTAGTGATATATGCAGTATATAGCATTAATATTATAATAGATATGATGGATATAACCACCTGATATCCTCTGAAACACACAGTGATAAATTACTAATGCTAATACTAATAATTTACTACTTTATGTTTTGGTGGAACTGTAATTATTTATGTAAATTATTTAAGTGTACTGCAACTTTATACGTCTACACCCCCACAATTCCAAGGCAAGTATTATACTTTCTACTTCTGTCTCTAAATGTGTTGTTGGTGAATGTTTTTTGCAGAAACTAAAGGATACAAGCTTTCTTTGCAGATTAAGACGAGTCTCCTCAAGTTAATTAACTCATTAGTGAGTGACGGGGAAGAAAATGCATCATGACAAATATGAAAACAGGTATGTTGGTCTGAGCTCATAAGAAGTACTGTGTTTTTATTGTGTTATTGTGTGGTTCTGACAGGACAATGAATGAATGCAAGCATTCAGTAGGATGGACTTTATAGGTTAAACTACACAACAAGTAGTTAAAATGGGCTCATTCTTAAACATCTATACACGAATGCAGGAGTAAAATGACTCCAAAAACATATATCCTCCTGAGATCCAGCGATGCATTTTTACCCTCTGTAGGCAAAGAGTTTCACAACTTTACTTAAAAAAAACAAACAAAAACAAAAAAACACTATCCACTGTATAGGACATTCCATAAAAAGGGAAAATTAATCTGAAAAACCTGTTGCATTATGCTGTTCCTAATCAATAAAATTATTTAATGTGAAAAAAAGTGTATTTAATAGTAAAACAGTGCCCATATCCATTTTACTGCAGTCTTTCTGATAATAATTAAATGCCTTCTTTTTAATTGAAGCTGTGAATGACGAACTCTTAGTTGCTTTGTTTTATTCAGACTTTCCCTTCAGTAAAGTATTAAACCTTCTAGACAATTACTGAGACAGAAGCAAAACAACGAGAAACGACACGGAGCATCATTTTTTGATTAAAACCAAACTGAAAAATATCAGCCCTTTGGCACAAATAAAGTCCCTGGTATTAAGTCTCTTTTCTTTCTTTCCACAGCTCTTAATGGAAGTGTGTGCAGCAGAACCCTCACATGCACAGGCCATACTCCCTGCACATGCAACTGTCTATTTCCAAAGGTGCAACTCAGCAAAACCACTGCTGCTGTTAAGTTTCATGTGGGAAGCGACAGAGTGCAACATGCGGCACGTTTGGCTGAACGGCGAGCGTTGCCAGCCGGACATAGCAGGTCTCTGGACGGCGGATAACAGAGGGTCCATCTGAACCGCCGTGGATTAGTAACATGAAACGCAACACGTTTTATCTTATGCCTCATTCAGGGAAACAGGAGTTGACAGATAGAACAAATTCACAGGCAGATTTGGGTTGACTCGCCTTACCGAAAGGGAGTGAAGGTCACGGGCAGGCGTGCTTCACATTTCTGGCCTTGTCTCTGCTCTTTAATTGTGCACAGCCACAGCAGATGTTGGCTGCACAGAGCAGAATATCCAGTATGAGTCTGAAATGTGACTAACACTGCAGAACTTCACCAAACCCTTCACCAAATTTACCAGAAGCACCTCTTATAGACAGTGAAGTAGATACACTCTTTATATCCTTATTTATTGTACTTATTCATCTGTATTATAGAGTTAGCTTTGGTATATTCAGTAGTTCTAGTAGTATATTAGTTGTATATGTATATTTAATATTTTATTATAGAGCTTTTGCACATGCCTACAATTGACTATAGTATTTTGTGTGATTTTTATACAGTCCAAGTAAATAGAACTGATTTTCATTGTTCCTGTGACAGTGACATTACAGATCTATTCTATTCTATTCTATGTACGGTAGATGGGGAAAATGCATGTGAAACGTGTGAGGCACTGCCAGCACTAAATTAGCTGATCTCCCAGTGATCTGACAGCTGCTGTAAACACAAGGACTCTCCTAAGCTTTGAGCGACAGAGCGTTAAAGATCATAAGGGCCTTCGCTTGAAAGCTTCAGGGGCCGTCAGGAAAAGCCTCCAGACCACAAACTGAAATAAGATCCACAGTTTTGGACGCTAACATCATAATCCTTCTGTCCATTTGTCAGTTTGAGGCATTATTATTTGATTACCGCGGATTTCCTGTTATGAATCTGCCTTTTCCTCCTTAGCCTCGTTGATCTCATTTATTGTCCTAAATGTACTGATGCATGTATTCATCTCTCCACCAAACGCATTCCATTAACCCATAAAAACCCAAACATCCACCAATAATCAAAACCATTCCACTAATATAAACTGTTTAATACCAGCTGATCCACTAATCCTATCGATACATGTAAATAATTGGCGTAAAATACAGTTTGTCATCTTTTCATGGTCATCAGATATGACCCATTTGGACGTTCAGAGGCTCCGTAGTTACCATGGAAACACTGTCACCTTCTACAACATTGACTCACCAGTTAAACCCATGGAGTTGGATCAATGACAGTGGATGGACACACTTGTTTTTACATTCAGTTATCGAAATCTTTGCTAAAAAAGTCACTTTCTCGTCAGTTTTGTCTGTTTTCATATAATAAACTATGAATTTACTGAGTTTTCATGTGCATCTAAATTAAGTATAGGAAATTAAACATAGGAAAATACCTAATTTACAGTGAAAAATGTAAAATACAGAGGATAGTATGATAATAAATGGAGGTTAAATAGAGAGAAAGATTCATTTGGGAACTGGTATAAAATTAGCACTGGGTCAAAATCACCATATGCCTCTATATTTTATCCTCTCTTTGCACTGATTTAATTTTATTGTGAGAAACATATAAAAAAAACTGCATATGAGTCCAACGTTTTAATCATCTTTCCATGAAATATTAATTTAATTATTTATTGATGCTCATTCTTCATATTTCAGAATAAGTCTGCATTTGAAACATTCTTTTGCTCACTTTTAATTTATCTCTTTGTGGTTTCCCTGCATATAAACACTGTCAGTTTTGAGTTTATTTCTCCTTGTAAAGTTTTTATGATACAATATATAATGTAGGCTTCTAGGTCTTACAGCTCACTTAGAACCAGTGGTGACCTCATAAACTGATTAGTAAGCAGCATAAATTTAGGTCAAATACTTGGTATATTCATACTTGAACTATGGTCTCAGCTGCATGAATAATATTTTAAAAAATATTTAGTTTTCCAGAAAACTGGGTTTGTTATTGTCAGGCAGATGCATAAAATCAAATTTTTTAACCCTCAATGACCTAAACATCTGCCAGAAACCAAAAGCATCTTGTAATCTAAAATGTTTAATACATTTTGAACCATTAATCTTATTAATACAATTATATAATTCAGATAAAATGCCATTTTTCGACTTTTCAGCCTCATCAGATACAACCCATTTGGACGTTCTGAGGCTCTGTAGTGAACATGGAATCACTGATATCCTCTGCAACATTGATTCACCAATAAACCCATGGAGTTTGACAAATGTCAGTGACTGTAGACACTTGTTTTTATGTTCAGTTAATGACATATTTTACTAAAAAACCAACTTTTTCTTCATTTGTTTCTTGATTTTATATATTAACTTTTTAATTTACACTGAGCTTTTATAAACATCTATATGGTTAGTGAATTAAATGTAGGAAAACACTGAAAAATTTAAAATGCAGAAGATAACAATATAACAAATTCTGACAAATCTGTTTAGAAAAGTGAAATGTCGACAACAATTCATTTGAAAGTCACCACAGAGATAGTTCTAGATCTTTAAGGGTTAAAATATATCATGAAAATGTGTAATATAAAAGTACAAGATCAAGCAAAAGGAGACTGATAAATACTATAAATGCAGGGTATGTCAGCTGCAAAATAAGCTGCTGCTAAATCCTTTTATGGCTAAACCCGTTTTTATGGAAATGTCCAAATAACTTTTCAGTGTGTCTTATTTCCATCTATCCTCAGTTCAACCTCTGATCTTGCCTTCTTGAACCTGTTCACCCTCCATGAGTAGACACAGAACTGTTAACCGGGCTGACTGTCTCACCCCTGCTGGTATCTCTGTCTTCTGCTGTAACTTAAACAAAGCCCTTGCTGATCCAGCAGTTCGTAGACTATATGCCTGCATTCACAAAGGCAGCAACACCAGCCAAAGCATGTGACTTTTTACTGAGGGATACAGTATCTAGTTCTCACCATGTGACTGGAGAAAGGCACTCTCTCGTTCAGTAGATTCCATTACCCTCTGCCAGCAGAGCTGCTGGGGGTAAGAGGGGCAGATCCAGTTACTGGGAGAAAATTTTGTGTGGAGACCGGGTGTGATGAGGGATAAAGTGCTGCTGAGTCTAACAACCGTGCTCAGTGTTCTTACCTGCCAAATGTACGCACACGCATACATTTACAAATACAGTAAGATGAGAGCCGTTGGCCAGGAGCGTCCTCCTAGAAAAACTGCCAACACACTCCAGGTTCTGTTTGTTCCAGACACCCATCTGGAAAATATGACTTTGCAGATTATTACATTCCTGTGGGAGATTAAAAAAAAAAACCAGTCAGAATCTGCTGAGCTGCTATTCTTGAATATTCACGATCACAAACGCCTGCTTCATTTCACGTCACACCCCTTTGTTTTTCCTGATGGGTGCTACAGTGATGCATTCGAGGTCAAACGGCAAAACTCCACATTTCACATTTCACACTCTGCCCATGTGATCTTTTCACTGTTTTATTCTCCATAAAACACTGCCTCAGGTTTTAAAATCTACACTCATGGCCAAAAGTGTTGGGAATGACATAAATGGATTGTTTGCTTAAATGTAATTTATTTGTCACTAAGTTTATCTGAAACCTACTGTATATAATGCTCCTAATTGTTCTTCAGTGTACACCAGAAACATGGGGGGGGGCAACATTGGCAGCAAATTTTGCAAAAAAAAAAAACTTGTGTCATTCCCAAAACTTTTGACCATGAGTGTAGAACATGTAATAGTGGCTCCCACATTTTTATGCCAGAATTATAAAAAAAATCCACCATAAACTGCATTTAGAGTAACTCTTCATCTGTCAAAGGAGAGTTGAATGAACTTTGTTGCAGCATGGAATGTCAACCGTGGTAAGTGAGACAGCGCTGGCACCACATGAACGCCTTATATTACTCAGCGGCAAACAAACGTGGCCCTGCTCATGCCTGGTTTTGACATGTTCTGTAATAATCCGTCAAAAGAGCACAGGTTTACATACACCATTTCACACATGGAATTACAGTGAGCTCCCACATGTGTCATATATTTATATTTCCATGTTAATGTATACTGATCAACTATAACATCCTTCACATTTTTATATTCAACATAAATACAACCCGATCTGTGTGCACACATTTAACAATATGTAATAGAAATTGCATCATGAATGAAGATCCGATTAATGAAGCTTAAGTTATTTATTTAGGTTGTGACACATATTGCACACATATCACAGCAGTGGTATATGTATATTTTGACCTAATAAAAATGAGCACATGGCCTATTTTGGGTCCCTACCATATGTTTGGTAAAGACAGATGTAAATGTAAAAAAAGAGAAATAGTATTTACTTTTATAGCTAGGAAAATGAGCCAAAGCATTGATTAATACAGTATTTACTACCCTTGAAATGTTTGGATGTCAACAAACTAAATTTTTGATGGGTTTCCTTAGAGATAATACCTGATCCCCTTGCAAAGTTGGAAAATAATATTAGATTGCACAGTTTCTTTACACGCACATATTACTGCATTGGTTTATACTTTGACATAGTTAAAGTGAGTGTGTGACGTCTTTTGGGTTATCGTCCTATCTTTGGGAAAGGCAAAAGAGATAAATGTGGAAAAAGACTAGTGGGTTTTAGTAAAAAATTTCCATATTTATTATTTCTTTAGGGTAATGGATACTAAACATTGATTGCAACACATAAAAATACCTAATAGCCTTTCAGTGTTGCTCAGACTTCATTTCACTGATCATACCTGTTTCATAGTTTACCTGAACCTCTTCCAACGTCTGCTGACAGGTATGTTAGAGTCAAAAAACAGATCAATTGCACTGGTTGTTTCACAATCTCACCACAAAATCAGGAGATCTTCTATTATATGACCAAACATGGTACAATCAGGATTTTTTTTTTCTATCACAGAAGGTTGGTAATAACATCTTGTTTGCCCATAACACAAGGTTCAGTCAACACTTGTGAACATTGTGTACTCTAGGATCCTGATTCATATCCTAACAAATAAGCAGATGACTGTGTATAAATACAAAGCTGAGTTTAGGTCGCGTTTAATCACATACAGTATCAGTTTGTCCATTCAAATACCAAAGTTCACTCGTCGAACTGCTGCTGAAACCTACCACCTCTATGTGACAACACAGCTGCCCTCCCACCTGATTGGTCAATTATTACCGTGTGTTTACATGTAATGGAAGGCACAAAGTACTATTGTTCATCATATTTATTATGCCTGACATTATTATTATTATACAAAAACTTTGCAAAAAATGTCGCCCAGAGCGTTGGAAATATAGACCCAAACATATTATTGCAAAAATGAGCCGCCTGGTCTCAAACAGTGTGCTATGACACTAAATTTGTCCATCCATAATGAATTGGGCCATTTTCAAGTGGCTACCATTCCCACACGATTGATCCTGAAATTATTCTGTAATACGACAAATGTGCGGCCCGGCACCAAGAATACAGTATATGTGTGATGCATGGTAACAATATCATGTACGGTTTATCGCTCAACACTGCGATACACCAAACCACATATGCATTTTCAGTCTCCTTTTAGACCCCGTAAAAAGGCTCTTTATTGGTTTGACCCCTTTTCATGGTTTTTGTGCAGTTTGTTTTGTTGCTTTCCCAATTTGCAACCTTCATCCGAGAGTTGTGTTTTTTGTGTGTGTTTGTGACAAATGTAACACATTACATTGACCTTTTCTTTTTTTTTAAATCTATATTTTTTATTTTTGATATTTTGAAGGACAAAGGTACAGTTACAGACTGACAAGACAAAGTCAAGTCATGGGCTCACAATGACCGGGCACAAGAAAATGGAAAAATACATAAATAGATAAAGATAAAAACAAACAGACAAACAACAAAAAAGAAAAAAGAAAAGAAAAAAAAATTACATAGAAAAAATACATTAACCTTTTGAAAATTGTTCATGCAAATTACAAATTCTGCTGTTAATCTAATGTGATTTGTAAATTTAGGTTTTGAAAACAGTGTCAATAATTCATCTGGTCCTTATTCTTTCTCTGTCCTGTTGTGCTGTTGCACAGTTTTATAGAATATTTTTTTGTAATGAATAACTTGTACAAACAAATGCAATGTAGAACAACAAAACTTTCATCCATTTGCATGCAGTACTTGATTTATAGACAGTCCTTCCTTTTAACAAAAAAAAAAGCACGAAAACCCTGACAATTTTCAAACAACTCTTCAAAATGGACTGAATTTATTCTCTGATGTATTTTCTTTTCTCTATATCTTTAATGTTTTATTCTTATATTATTTCTTTTTTTCTTTTTTGTGTCTGTAAGCCCTTGCATTATGTTAATTTATCTGCTTGGACGATTTATATTTTTGACATTGTGATATTTTTTAAAAACTGTCAATGTTCTGTATACTTTTATATCTTCGATAAAGTTTTATTTAAAAAAAAAAAAACAAACAGTACTATTTCTTGCTTTTACATAGCACCTAGCCACAGGTCCACAAATCCGTCAAGAGACAGGCACACGGATTACATTTCCTTCAAGAAATGTGCGCATGTCTAGTTTAATGTAAACGCTCCATCTCAGCCAATCAGGAAGCAGCTGGAAGCTTGCTGGAGACGCGCTGTGATTGGTCAGACCCCCCGGTCAGCTGAGTGACAGGGCCGTATAAATGAATCTCAGAAGTTTAGCCCGGAGCAGTGTGTGTTTGTGTCTGTTTGTGTGTCAGTGTGGACGATGAAACGCGTGTGAGTGTGAATTTTTCTATGGGAAACGTTCTAAACTAAATAATATTGCACTAAATAATATTTAAGGTGAGTATTATTCACATTAAATGGCTGTGTTTCGTGGTGTTGTCAGGTTGTTTTGCTCATGGCTGCATCTTTGAAAGTCGTATTAACGCTGGGATTATGGTTGTTTCACAGGCAGCTTCGATTAAAAAAAAGAAAAGAAAGAAAGAAAAAGAAAAGTCACTCCTGGAGAAATACTGCCACCATGGTTGCCACAAGCACGCTGAAGACCAAAAGCAGCGAATGCATCTCGGAATTGGTTGAACGGCGATATGACCAGACCTGCATCGAGAAAGGTGACATTTCCACTCTTTTCCTTTTTTTTTCTTTTCTTTTTGTGTGTGTGTGGCTCTAAGCTGCTGGTTGCTGGACATTTCCAGTTGAGTGCTTGTTTATCCCAGTGTGGTGCATGGCTGCAGCAGTGGGAGGAGGAGGAGGGGAGGGGGAGTCAACACAGGATGAAGTCATCCCTCAGTCTCTGCACAACAGCACCATCCACACAATGGGACTGGAAAGCATCTCAGCAGGACACAACTTTATTATTTCACACCACAAATGATGCATGAATAGCTTTTTATTCATAGTAAGCTCATGGATTGTGTTTATGTGTTGTTTATATAGAAGCATTTGAAGCAGAAGTCAGTATTCTCACAAATCTCCATGTTGTTTTTAACTGTCTTGCTTCTTGACCTACATAATTAATGGGCGCATACTGTATAGTGAAAGTGATAGAGATGCATTTAGGGCACAAATCAACATTATAGTATAAATCAGAGGTTTCAAACTCATTTTAATTCAGGGGTCACGTACTGCCCAAAGTGATCTAAAGTGGGCTGGACCAGTAAAATAATAGGTATAATAACCTATAAATAATAATCCTTTTTTTTTCTTCTTTGTTTTATTGTGAAAAAAGTGTGAAAAATAACCTGTACAACCTGACATTTCTTAAGAAAAATAAGTGCAATTTCAACATTATTCTATCTCAGCTTCTTATTTACACAACTTACAGATCACAGTGGATCTACAAATACACAAAAACAATTAGAAACAGGGATAATATTGTTACAATTGTATGTCTTTTTCTTAAGACATTTCAGCTTGTTCATATTTGACCAGGTTATTCATATTTTATTGTGAAAGGATAGTTTGTGAATTCATAATGCAGTTTTACTTTTTTCGCATTGTGTTGTCAGTATTTATAGGTTTTTATGCAGTTATTTTACTTGTGATCACAGTGGTCTGTATGTGACCACTGAACTAAAATGACTCCGGCATCATTAACTGTTATTAACTTAAGCGGAATTTTTGCAACAAAGGGCCGGATTGGACCCTTGGGTTCAGGAGTCATAAAAACCTGAACATTTCTATGCAGTATCTGTCATTCATGTCTTAGGTCATGTTGCTTTGTTTTCCCCAGAACTTGACTTCTGGGATCACTGCCTGGCTGAGCCCCAGAGGACCGCTGACGTCATGGAGGACAGAACCTGTCAACAGCTAGCCAAAATGTTTGAGAACTGCCTGTCCCGCGCCAAGAAGACAACGCTGCACTGCTCCTCTGTTCTGGTACCAGAGAGGCTGACTCGGAGGATAGCTCGAGAGGTCCTGCGGTTGGCGTCCTGCGAGCCCTGCGGCCTGCGGGGCTGCGTCCTCTACGTCAACCTGGAGCTGGACAAGGGCTGCAAGCGGCTGGATCGCATCGTGTACGACGCCACCGTGGTACCCACATTTGAGCTGACTCTTGTGTTCAAGCAGGACGGCACCGCCTGGCCGAGCCTGCGGGACTTTCTATTCATGGGAACCTGCTTCGCCCCAACTTTCAGACATGCACTTAAACTGAGTCCAGGTTTCCGGCTTGTTAAGAAAAAACTCTACTCCTCCTCGGCTGGCACCGTGGTAGAGGAGTGTTGAACTATGGGAAGGATTAGAGGGGATATCATGTTTGTAAATGACACCTCAGAGGTGTCAAATTTTCTACAGTGTTTTTGTACAATACAATTTGTCAGTTCAACCATTTTTTAGACAGTCAGTTCCTGAATTATTCAGTTGGGAGCTGAGGATGTAAACTGAAATAGCTTATGCATAAATGAGCCCAACAGTTGTGGGTTTGGCTTCAGTGTTTCTAAAAGTGCATTTATATCGGCAAATTGTAATATTCTTAATGTTTCTTTTCTAGTAAGTGCATTTGTTGCTTCGGTGATTTTTACATTGTAAATTTTGCAATTGATTGTAAAACTGATCATGTTGTTGTTTCAGAGGGATGTGCATATTGTGGGTACACTTTAAGACACTAGCCACTTTGTTGATGTGTGTTTTCAGATACACTGATTGTGTAAAAAAAAAACACCTGGGCTTGAATAGAAGACTGATGTTTAGTCTTTGGGGGCCATATGTAGCTAATTGTGTGATGCTGTATTTAGGGCTGAGAATGTTTTCAAGACAACTCACTGAATGTCTTGTGACAATGCTGCTGTCATGGTGTGGGGGGAATGTGAATGCCTTAAAACGTCACAGAAATTAACCTTTTCCTTGATTCGCCGCGATGTGTACGTGTAGTGTATATGTTTTTATTATATTTTTATTTTTATGACCCTCCCCAAAGAAATCATTTCATCCCTGAGTCGTTTTAGATTATTAAAAGGATGATTCACCCAAATGTGAAACTTTGTTTTGTATTTTTATGGAAATTGTTTACTCAAGATGCAAAGTAATTACTGGAAATGCGGGAAGTAATTTGTGGTTATGTTGGAATTCCAGGTTTGCAAAACTGTGGATGCCATTTGAGCTTCTAAATGCAGAAAACCAGTTCTTGTCTATTAGACAATAAAAGATTTCATTTAGACATGGTTCTGTGTAAGTTGTTTTTCATGACAATTCATACATTTGCTGGGTCAGAAGCTACTACTGTGCATATTGCTGCATAACTTGCTGCACTGGGTACAATGCAGGCTTTTTAAAAGGGGACAAACAACAGAACAAGATCTCTGCAAGAATGTGACGCATGTGTTTATGCTTTGTCCTGACTTCTGTGACAAAGCTTTTTCACTTGGCACCAAAGCAACCAGCACACAAACATAATACTTGTTATTGGGAAACTGGGTGTCTGCAATTTACTTAAATATTCCTAACTATAGGCTCTTGGTTTTCCTATTGTGTGCAGGGAAATCTGACCCAATTTAAAGTTTCAAAACAAGGTGTCATTTCGCCCTCAACCATGACCTGCCGAATACAATAAAACACAAGTTGGTCATCTTTTAAGTCTATTATGTTACATATATGGTGTCAAGTATGACCTTGTATTAAATATTGGTCATTTATGCAGAGAAAGACACAACAAATGCTGCTAGACTGTAATGAAAACAGAATAAAAAGGCAGATTATTCATCATTATAAACAAAATATAGAGGTTGTATCAATTTGAAACTAAATATGACTTGCAAATATATTAAATCTAATCTAAAGCACATGAAGTATCAGAGAAAGTCAAGTTGTTTAGTAGATAAAAGATTGTACTGAACAATAAACAGTATTTTCAGTGCCTGGTAATGAATCAAACACAGATTAGATTTGACCTGGGAATGACGTACACCTTTTAAAACTCAATAATAGGCTTAAATATATCGTCAATCATTGATGTAGTCTTGAATAAATCACTAATCATGAATGTAGGATTAAATATAACACCAATCATTCATTTTACACCACTTATTCCAAGTCCTCAGGCTAAAACAAATATGCACAAAGAAGTATCTGCACATAGCCCGCTGTGAGAGTTTATGTAAGCACATGAGCTGCTTGTGTGAACCTGCAGTGTGTGTGTGGCATTTCTCTCACTGTCTTTAATGGAGGTGTCCCCATAGTAATCTTGAGGCCCCTCTGTCAAGAGCTACACAAATGACACTTGTGTGGAACGTGCAGTAACAGCACTTATGCTCAAGGCTGTTTCCTCCACTGCAGCCTTTCACTTCAGCTCAGTTTGGAGGCTAATGTGCTGTAAATGCTCACTGGGTGAAGTTTTACCAGTTGTATACAGTCACGTCATTTATGCCCAACTGAACTGGCTGACATAGTTACAGTAGGTTAATGGCAGAAGCACATGATCTTG
Organism: Apogon talboti; assembly: GCA_037367365.1. Taxonomy (NCBI): domain Eukaryota; kingdom Metazoa; phylum Chordata; class Actinopteri; order Kurtiformes; family Apogonidae; genus Apogon; species Apogon talboti. Next base: position 10,802,357 of record JAPQRQ010000011.1, on the reverse strand, counting down.
TGCAGATGCATCACTTTCATTGTGAAGGGACAAAGCAGTAGTGATCATTTACTCGGTGTCATGTGGACGCTACCTCGCCTGACTCCTTTCCCTGGCTGTCTTAATGTGGGTCACACAGACCAGCTGGTATTGTCAAGTACACAAGCTTTTCATTATTTATTTGTGAACACTCTGGTTTAATACTGAACACTTAACGTTCACATTACATCGAGGTTTTATCGATTTTGTTGAACATTTGTGAGTTGTTTAAGGGTTGACCTTGATATCTTAAGCATTGCATTCTAAATACAAGGCTAAATTATGGAAACTATGTGTCATATACTTTTTTTTTAATCCAGAAATTCTAGGTTAATATTAGCTACAGCAGGATGCTTTAATATGTATCACTGATGATGATTTAGCCCAATTTTGTTTTAATTTTTATATTATATATGGAAGTGCATATTCTCTTCTATCAAATATCTCTAATGAGGGTCTTTGACAATAAAAATCTTACCTATATTTAAAGAAAAGGAAACAAAAAGAAAAGAAATTGCATATTCTATATAGAATTTTAACTATAAGTTGATAGATGTGCTTGATGCTCGATAATCCACTCTTTTGTTAGATCATTTTATTTGTTACTCTCAGTAATGTAATCCTTGAACATCTTGTTTGGCTTGTTTTTGTAATATTACTAAATACTGCGCTTATGTTTTTTTATTGACTGTCGGTTGCTGTTCAAATGTTTGACTGCATTGTTTGTTTTCACCTGGGCTCCTACTGCAGTGATAACTAATGCAGATGATAAGTAAATGAATTAGTAAATGCAGAAATATCACTCTATATCATCATCTACCTGTCATGGAAAAGTACTGCACTCATCTTCATGGCCCCGCCCACTGATGCACTGAAGCCCATGAATCTGTTGGTACTTGAGATGCTCGGTGTCAACATGATTCATCTAAACCAGCGCAGTGTGGTTTCCAGTGACTGTTCCATGTTGTGAAACAGAGAACAGGGCGATCCGTCACCCGCTGCAGCTGCGGAATCTATCACACTGATCAGTCTGATCACACACACTCTGCCTACGCTGGACCACACAGTCAACCCAACAGCCTACAGATGTTTACCAGCTTTGAGTCACCTGTCTGTCCCTCGATGGGGTGTAAAATGCCACCGGATAGGACACGATAAGACTGTGTGCTCCCCGGGGGTGAACTGGGCTTTGCTCCATGTTTCCTCTTGACCTCTGAAACAACCTCTTTCAGAGAAGACGGAAACCTGATGAACTTGGCCATTGAGTGCATGCATGTCCCACTGGGGCGGTGGTTTTTATGATCCTCATATGTTTATCTGTCTCTGAGTGTTTGTATATAAACTAAGTAAATAACACTATTAATCCTTGTAATGTAAGTTTATGTTCATGCAAAAGATCCTGGTTGCTTTTTTTTTATACTAATAGAAGGAGATAATTTTTTTCTCATTTATTATTTGAGTTTGTTTAACACACAATCTACCGAATAACATGACCAGATTTGGACACTAAGTAAAAAGTAGAAATGCGATAAGCCCATTGGTGTAAAATACAGTTTGTCATCTTTTTATGGTCATCAAACAGCTATGACCCATTTGGACGTTCAGAGGCTCTGTAGTTACCGTGGAAACATTGTCATCTTCTACAACATCACCAGTAAAACCCATGGAGTTGGATCAGTGACAGTGGATGGACACACTGGGTTTATGTTCAGTTAATATTATATTTTACTGAAAAAGTCACCTTTTCTTCAGTGTTTTTCTGTTTTGATACAATAACCTTTGACTTTACTCTGAGCTTTTATGAACATCTACATGATCAGTTAATTAAACATGGGAAAGTAAATGATTTTCACTGGAAAAAAGGCAAAATTCAGTGGATAGTATTATAATAAATGGTGATAAATCACTTAGGAAAGGTTAAATGGAGAGAAAAACTCATTTGGGAACTGACACAAATGTCACAGTGGATCCTTATGGGTTAAGTCTGTTAGTTTTGTCCATTTTTGCTGGTTCTGACCCCTTGCCTGTGGCTGAAATCCATATTCTGATGCCCAGACGGACCCTGTTTACTTTCTGGTATGGATATTTTGTCAAAACACTGACCAGACTGTACTAGATCATCATATCGCATTCAAGGCAAAGTTGGGCTTGTTGCTAAACATGAGCTCGCCGTTCGGTCCCTGCTGACGTTACACAGCATCACATGATTTCTAGGGATTGAAATACAAAACTACTAGATGTCAAACTCAGAAAGCCGCGTTAAAACCAATTTAGATCTGCTTTTAGTGACGTTTGAGACCACATGATTCAACAGCAGTGACATACATAACTCAAAACCCAAGTGTAACAGAATGACGTGCACAGGAAGTGTTTTCCCAACATGGTGTCTTATTTTATTGGTGTTTTACTGGTGCTGGTGCTGGTATGTTTTGGCTTCAAACCTCCTGATTTGCTCAGATGTATTAGTTTCAGTAGCAAATAGATAAAGATAAAAACAGACAATTACATCCGCTGTAACCAAAGAGCCTTAATAGACACATGATGCATGTGTTTAACAGTGGTGTATTTCTTAAAAAAAGGAGATATTTTGAGATGTTGCTATGCTATTTGCAGCAGCAGAGAAGGAGCGTTATTCAAGTGTCACTACAGTATTTATCTGGTTGGGGAGTGACCTTCCGAGGACACTGGCCCCATAACAAATACCCTGCTGGCCTCAGACATGGATTTCTTTGGCATCTGACAAGTGGGTGTTGCCTCACTCTTGACTTTTCATGGGTGAACTGCTGCAGCTATGTTATTGCTCTGGTGAAACCACATTTCTGACAGTGCCTTGTATGAAGAAAACTTCCAAAGGGTCTGAATTACACGAGTTAGGAGCAAAAATGCACAGCTTGAATAAAGTAAAAATAAGACTTCCTGAGTAAATGAATAAATAGTGAGCAGATACAACACGACCCATTTGTTTCCTTTAAAAACACACACCACAAATAATGACTATTGCTATAATTAGCTGTCGTCTTTCAATTGAATACGTGTTGAATAAATGCAAGCTTCATTCATAAAAATACAAATGTAATTGTTTTGTGAGTGTGCGTAGGAGGTGAAGTAGACACAACCTTGTTCACACTTGCCTCCATATTCTCATGTATTTTACACATCTCTTTGTATTTATTCCACTTCACCATGAAACAGTTCTCAAAAACACACGGCCCCATTGATGTCATATAATAAAAGTACTCCACATACTTAGACCAGTGTATATTCAAAGACTTCTAGTGGCTCATGTTGTAAGTGTTGCTTTAATTCAACCTCTTTCTTGTCTCTTGGCTCCTCCAGCGGAACAATGGATTGATCATATTTACACAGACTGAATTCCAAATTTCCATTCTTGAGTTGCTTCACTTTTCACTTGTCCCAGCTCTGAAAGCAAATCCATCTGTTTATCATGTTATTCTTGTGGCTCAAGTGCTTTGTCGGTAACTGAACCAACTCATTTCTCCTCATTGTGTATTTTAAAGTTAATTTTGCATATGTGTGCTTGTTGGAAATTCTTGCAGAATACCAGATGGTTTTTGCTTGGATTCATTTCTACATGAGTTCTACATCGTGAATAGTTATACCTTCATAATACACAGAGATAGACATAGATCATTTTAACAGTAAGATAACAATGGCCATCACCAATAACTAAAAAAATCAACAGATATAGTATATAAAATATAGAACATACTTTTAATTTCTGTATTCTGCAAATTTTGCTGAATTGATGTAATAGAAATTATAGTGTGACAGTCAAATGAAAACAGAAGAGGGTATATTTCATTTTAGTCGGACTTTCAAGGCAGTGTTTTGTGTTTTGATGGAAATTTTGTGGGATATTTTGGTGCCAGAACCATGTGGTTTTAACTTAGATTCATTTCTACATGATTAATAACTCAATAATAACTATGTAACAACACACAATTATTGCAATGTGCATTAATAATAACAGTTGTTTGGAGTTTGGAATTTCACAGCCTAATGATCGTACTGCCATCTGGTGGAGAATATGTTTCACACACAAATAGGATCAAAAACAGGGTCCTCTAACAAAAAAGTGTATCTATTGGAAACATATACGTTTGTCTAACATAGTACTGTGCAAAAGTCAAACTAGTCCTAGGTTTTTTTTGTTTTAGCCAGTTTATTCAGTTAAAATACATAAATGAATAAATAATTTCATCATATAATTTCATTAATGAAAAATGCAAAAGGATACTATTATAATAAATGATGGTAAATCACTTAGGAATGGTGTAGAGGGGGAAAAAAATCATTGCTAGGTCTTTAATTATTATTGTGCACATATTTTCTGCACTATTTGTTGTATCTTAATAGGATATGTGGATCCATTACAACATGCAAAGAACAAAACTAAAGGTACTCTAAGATGTCTGCATGGTTTTGTATGTTTTTCTACACACTTTTATTATTATTACATATATTTTAGTTAAACACATCCAATCCCATACCCAGCTCATGTAGCTCATCCCTCCCTCAGGCTCCACTTCACGGAGTCATGCTGTTGCCAGGGGTAACGCAATCACCAAACCAAACTGGAAGGAAAAGTGACCATAAACTCTCAGGAAGCTCAGTTATTTGCCATTTGTCCCGACATCTTTGATGTAAGTATTTATATTTTTTTAATGCTGACAAATGGCACCAAAGGCAGCAAAAAAGTCGTCGGCCAAAAAGTCTGACACTGGATCCACAGCAGTCAACAAGAACTGGGAGGCTGGTCTCATCAAAGCACCATTTGAAGAGGTTTGTTCTTAATGACCACCTTTTATCATTTAATAAGTGCCTAATTTGTCCGTTAGAAGAGTTTTTTCATTTGACAAAGTGAAACGTAACCCCTTTCTTTTACCTCACCTGAGCTGGCATTAATTGTTTTAAGCTAACTTTTACACCTAGCTAGCATTAATTGTAGCTAAGCTAGCGTTAACTTTTACACCTAGCTAGCAGCACCGCTGGTATATGCATGTTTTACAGCTGCAGACCACTGTTACACCCAGACTCTAAAAGAAATACAAGGTTTAAAAGTCTGTTTTTCATCAATATTGAAGTTTTACTCAGAGTTAAGTCGCTATCACGTTTATTACGAAAGCAACAGGTGGCGCTTGCACTTTAATTTTGAAGGCTAACCCTCAAAACCGGAAGTCACACTGTGTTAGCTTTAAATTGTTTATTATCACGCACATTAAAACTTCCTCGAATGGGTTATATCAATTGCAGTTTTTCGTACTGGTGCATATGGAGGCTTTTGTGTCTGATTCACTGCTTTTCTGTGTGTGGCTGAACTAATGTATCACCATGTCATGTAGCGAGGCAATTCATAAGGAAGTAAGTCAAGAAGGTAAATAAAGTTTAGCTTTATTTGGTGCAGAACTTTTCAAGTGACAAGAACTCCTTCAACAAAAAATTCGAAATGGTAAAAGAAATACAAATATGTAATAAAATGACATTAAAAAGACTTTAACCAATATAGTCACATAATCATTAAAGCACCTTACAAAAATAGTTTTCACCAGTTGTTTGCAATGTGTGTTAAAGAGCATTTTACTGGTTTTTTAGTATGTGTATATGTATTTTTATTCTTCAGGGATTTAATTTACAGTTTGCTCAGTGATCTACACATTTGTTATTTGCATTTGAAGAATTTTAGTCTTTACATGTCATGGTTATATCTTTATTAATCTGATGCAAACAAGCTTATAGTCTGCTTTCAGAAGAGATCATATCATGTTCTTAACCCTTGTTGTTTGTATAGCAGTTAATCCACCTGTCAATTTACCGTAGGCAGCAGTGTCACAGTGACACCAAATCAGTATAACATGTATCTGATGACTTGAATGTACAGCATTAGTACACTATTTCTATTCTAGGATTCATGGAAAGCCTGTGTGTCTCTGGTGGTTGGGCGAAGTCCAGAGGATGAGAATCTGATCCAGGCTCTGGCTCTGGCAGTTCAGAAACCTGTACGCAAACTTTTCACAGTGTTGACCTGGGATGGCACCCTGGCAAAGGTAAATTTAGTTTACATGAAGTGGTTTAATAATTAATTTGTCATTTATCAATGTTGTGCTATTATTGTTGTTTGATCAACTTAATTCACACCTTGTACGCTTAGTGCTACGCATAGTGTAGTGTTAATTTAACCCCCAAGACCCTTTTCAGACCTGGCATTAACATCCACACTAATAAATCACATCACATGTTGACAACTGTATGCATGGTTCAAACATGCTCAGGATAACTTTCGGGATGCATTTATATCCAATCACTCAGCCTCTGGAGATGGTCTGGGATGCGAGTACTCATTTTCCTAGTAATCTGAACTAGTATGAATCTTGGGAAACTTTGAAGGAATACCTGCTCAGTTACATGTTGTAGTATGACAATTACAGCACATTAAAGTGTTCCAGCGTTCTAAGATGTTTAAAATTTTCAGAAAGCTCTCAAAAATGTATTGCCAGTACTTAATGTGTGTGGTGCTGTGAGCCAACCTGAACAAGTATAAATTTATAAACATACTTTAATGCAACCAAACAAAGAAAAAGACATACAAACAGTCAAAATCAATATTTTAAAATGTAGTGACTGATTCATAGTGTCAGCTCATACAATTAATAACTGGCAGAAAACACTGCACCTTAAAAGCTGGCAATGCATTTTAATGCTAGTTGTGAACAAACGCACTCACAGTTGTGCATGTGTGTTAATGCAAGGCCTGAACAGGACCTAAATGTTTTATATAGTCAGTCTGCCACTGTGCTCTTACTGAAGGATAATTTAATGAATAGTCTGCTCTCTTTTTTATTTTTTGCTTTTCTACCTAGTTTTGTAAAACATTCTGTCACTTTGCTGTAGCAGTTTCTGTATTTGTCATTCATTCTCTATTACAGATCCATGAACTGGGAAATCCAAAAACTAAAAAACCAGATGACATCCCTGTGTTCTTTGAGGTAGGCTTCAGTAGGGAAAATTAAATGTTTCCTGTATGCTGGAGAAAAGTCTGATTATATTTTTTCTTCTTTGTGTGTGCATACACATGTTTGTGTCCGACTTTTTGTGTATACAGGTTACAGAGGTGGCTAAGATGCTGCTGGATGCTGGAGAACAGATTCCCTGTGACTTAATGGCTAAAATAGTGAAGTTTCTGCTTCTACATATCAAAACCAATGATCAGCACAGGAGGGAAACAATACAAGTGAGTGTTTCTAACTATTGATTATTTCCGAAAGTATTACTTCTTATTTGTTGTTGTGAACATAGAAAATATTTGATGAGATATTTCTTTGTATGTTTAAGGCTGAGATGGAGGAGACAAAGGTCGTTCCTCCATCTGCAGGCAAGGACAAAGGGGGTAAAGGACCTCCGGAACAAGAGAAAAAGACCAAGCTCCGACGCAGGGATGAAAACATTGAAAAACCTACGTTCATAGGTAAAACTCAAGGTCAAACCAGTTTGGGTTATTAGATATAACTATGTACAAACCAGAGTCCTGTATAAAGTACGTGTGTCATGGTTAAAGGAAATCTCATCATTTTTACATGATAAGATCTCTGCTCTACAGTAGGTCATACAGTTATGAAATAGGTGTGAATGCATGTTGTTTGTAGTCTGCAGCTGCAGATCCACTGAAACTGAAACTGATAGAAAAGTGCATATGATAATGAAAAAATGTGCACACAAGAAATCCAGCACACGTTGAAAGATGTGAGCTGTAATGCAATCATATGCTCTTTTTTGGTGAAGATGACGAACCAGATGACGGTCCTCAGCACTATGTCCTGTTGCTGGGCTTTTACCAGCCACAATTGATTGGAGAACTTGATTCCATGGGCGTGCATGTAGCCAATGTCATCCAGTTGCTGTCGCAGGAAACAGAATCCATTGAGGGGCAACAGGAAAATCACAACACTGAGAGTAACATGGAGAATGACAGACTATCTCCTGCTCTGGCTCCATGTGAAGAACATGCAGGTACATTTAAACATTAGGCATGAGATGTACATGGTAAGTGTTTTTTGTTTGTCTGATCAAAATGTGTATGTAAATATGGAATGAATTTATTCAATAATTCATATCCCTGTTAAATGGAAATATAGTACTTTTTACCTTCGCCAAGGAGATTATGTATTCACCAGGGTTTTTTTGTCTGTCTGTCTGTTAGTTGTGGGTGACCTAGCAACAGATAAACAATAGGGCCACATTGCCATGGTGTCAAATGTCGTGTAGAAACAGACATGCCAGCTGAGAGGTTATTCAACTGAAAATGCCAGTGGAATTAGTTAGGTGTTAGCTCAGAATCATAGAATCATAGAATTGAAGTGGGTTACCTAGCAACAGATAAACGATAGGACAACAGACATATATTGGTGTTATCACAGAGGTCTGCGCTCTCTTGAGTGCTTTTCTAGTTTGTGAAATCAAATGTTAATGTACACTAATCTATCATTGTTATTTGTGTGCATCAACCTTTAGATGATTGCATAAAGGAACTAGGTGCCCAGACCATGGGGTTGCATCAGTTTTGGTCAGGTCTGAGACCACTTTTGGACAGTGGACCACTAGACTCTAAGCTTCATGATGTGGCTCAACTCAGCTACACCGTTACTGATCAGCTTCCTCCCTTTCACGAGCAAGATCCAGAGGGTGTGGTGAGTTGGGCTACGAAAACACAGGGCTTCTGCAACTTGAAAAATAATAAAATCCAATATTTTGATTTTTAAGATAACATTCTGTTCACTTAAGTCTAGAGTGGTTTTGGGCAAAATTTGCAATGATCACATGCCTCACCTATGTATTAAAGAAATATGTTTCCTGATTGGTGATAGTGCTAAATTTGGACAAAACATCTTACATTTCTGAATTTGAATTAGCATATTGCATTCATGAAGTCAAATGTTAAAGGGCACTTCATGCCTATGTTTGACAGATGACTAAATCAAACAAAGAATCCACAGTTCGAAAAATCAGAGGAAGGAATGCTTCTAGGACTGATGTGCTCTTTGGAAAAGGGATTCACAAAGTGGATCACAAACAGGAAGAAAAACTCCATTGCACTCTCCTTAAGCATTAAAATGTCTTTATTATAACAGCATGGTCATGTGTAGACCTTAAAAAACACTTCTCCGCAGTTTGGCTTCAAGCTTCAGTCAAACAAAACAAACAGAAACTTGGAAAACTGTGGGTTGTTCTAAAGTGGTCCTAAATCAATAGGAGCCTGCCAAGGGTGTCAACGTATAAAACGGCCAGGAGATAGTGTTAATACAGGAAGCAAAAGGAGGCCATTCTAGGGTATTCATTGTAGAGGAATCTCATTTCTGCTTCAGATATCCAGTCTTTTTCTCTTATCTTGTGTGAGCATTTCTTTCAGGTCAATTTTCAAGTCCTCAGTAGGATTATACGTCAATAACTGATAGAACTCATTGTTTTATAATTGTCTTAGAGCTTTTTTGCCATATACTTATATGATACTGATATATGATATATTGATATATATTGATATATACTTATAACCACAACAGCGCCCCCTTTGTCTGCTTCCTTAACCACCTTAATTGCGTTTGACCTGTATTAGCACCATCTGCTGGCCGTTTTATATGCTGACACCCTCTGCAGGTCATTTGCACTGTTGACAGGCTCCTGTTGGTTTGGGACCACTAGTTTTCCAGGTTTCTGTTTGTTTTGTTTGACTTCCTGATGAAGGCTTGAAGCCGAAATATGTAGAAGTGTTTTTTAAGATCTACACATGACCACACCGTTATAATAAAGGCATTTTAATGCTTTAGGAGTGTGCCTTGGAGTTTTTCTTCCTGTTTGTTAAAGAAAACATTGTAGTGGGATATAAATGCACTAGACAAGACAAGACTAGACAATGTCACAATATAACTTTAAATATTACATTTTGTTTATGATCATTTTTAAACATTTTCTACCTCTAGAGACACTTATAAATAATCATTTATCCCTCTTTCACTAAAAAATGCTGATAAATGTTGATTTGTGTTTGATTTATTGTGATAAATACTGACAACTGACATGAATGTTTTTATCATGGTAATATTTCAAATAAACAGGAATTGAAAGTCCTCCAACAAACTAGAGATGTAATATGGCCCATAATTTTGTCCATGAAGTGTATGTCATTAATTACATTCATAATGGTCTTAAAAAGCAGTAAAACAAACCTGCTGAACTTGCTGAAACCCCAAATACAGTCTGTATTCTGATCTATTCTCAGTGTTTGTGTTCTTTCTTTGTAGCCTATCTCTGCCTGTCCTCTACAGTTTTTATGATTTGCTATATTTACTCAGAGATTCTGACACAAACCAAATCAGGTACAAGCAACACAAAATTGACTGTTTGTGTTTATGGGTGCAGTTCGTGGTAGGATGCAGAATCTTTGAGGGCGTGGCTCATCTCATCTACGACTGTCTGGACTGGCGTCGGCAGTATCAGCACTACCTCGATAACCTCAAACTCATTGATGTACCAAAAGTGACTGTGCCAGACCTGCAGCCTCCAGAGGTACACGTTTGTGGGGCATAATAATAATTTGACCATGGGTTGTCAGTGGTTGTATATTTGTTGGATATTGCACAGTTTAAGTTACACCATAAAATTATTGAATGTTATTTCTTAGTATTTATTTTTTGATGCAGGTTGGTCCCGTGAGTCCATGCCCCAAAAAGAAGACACCACAAGGAGAAAACCAAGGTATAATCTGGCCACGCACAGTAGCCTTTGAGTTTGCATATGTTTCAGAAAGAAACCCAGAGAGGCTACATTCATGGGCTTCATGCTGTCTTTGTAGTGCTGTTATTTACACTCTCTCTCTTGACTGTCTTCTTTTATCAGAGGCCCAGTTGTCTCCCCTCTCTACAGACGTGGACATGCGTTACTATAACAACCTATTGGAACTGGTTCCTCCTGAATCTTGCTCTGTGTCCCTTATCCTGCACTGTATGCTGGATCAGGTCTGTATGTATATGTTAAAAATCAGTCCATCAAGGCAGGGCTTCGGGGGAAAATACAAAGCTGGTAAATTATTTTATTATTGATATAATTACAAATAAGTTTCACTGATCATTTGTCCTATCTTTAGGTGGTTCTTTCCACTGACCCGTCCAATCCCTCCAATATGGCAGAGGAGCCAGCAGCTTCGACTGGCTTTTCCCTAGACCAACAGCTGGCCTGCTACATTCTCCAAAGATTTCTGCCTTTGATACACACAGAAGAGGAGAGAAGCTACTTGTTAAATAGTTTGCTGAACATCGTACATAATGTAGATGACAAGAAGGTATGTTTTGTTTTTTTATTTAAACATGTCTTCACATAATAGAAGGAATCCCACATGCCTCATGATTTAGTACGACCATCCAGAATAAAGGAGGCATACATCTTTCTTGTTGTATGCAAGCATTGGTGGTTCAGTGGTAGAATTCTCGCCTGCCACGCGGGAGGCCCGGGTTCGATTCCCGGCCAATGCAGCAACGTTTTGCAGTTGCTGCGCTGAGTAAAGCCTGTGCGCATGTCAGTGAGCTGCGTGCAAATCCATTCAGTAGTAGAGCCAATGAGCAGCAGCTCTGACAGGGAGGGAGGGGGAGGGCAGGCCTGCAGCTCACAGAGCGGAGAGAGCTTGTCTGGTGTGGGAGGACAAAGCCGGGAGAGCGCATGCGTCCTTGGGCTAGGAAGCTACAGACAAAAATGCAATCCAACTTTTTTCATTTGTTCTATCTGATTTGTGTTTACATTGTTATTATATTACAATTATTATTATACAATATTAGGATGACCTTTACCATTTATTTTAATCCACAATTCATGTATTATACAATGAATTTTCCAATATAAAAGGATTACAGAGCATATACTTATAAACATGGTGCATGCTGCAGTAGTGGTTACAGTTCAGCAGATGTCGCTATAATCACAGTCTTAGTATATCTGTCTGCTTAGTGGAAGGTACAGTTGTATGCAAAAATTTGGGGTCCTCTTGAACAGGAAACACCCCCAAAACAGTATAACATGTAAACACAGTCTCTGTAGGATATGGAAAAAAGGGAAATATTACCAGCAACATTCATATATATTTAGTTAAAAATACATGTTTGTGGTAGGTGAATAGTCTGGCCGTCTGAAGAGTTACCAAGACTCAGATTCTTTTTACAAGTTTAGATCTTGACCCCTAGGGTTGTCAGCAGTTGTCATTAGAGTCAACTGCCTCTACTTTCACAGATTTTAAAAACTGTTGACACTCAGACCTTGTGGAAACACACAGTAACCCTGGGTTCCTCTAAGCAGCGTAAGTGTAAGACTCTGAAAATGAACATTGCTGATGCTCACAGTGCAGTAATGATAGTGAAGTGTTTTCAGCTTTCAGTTTCACACAATAACAAATCAAATCCCCTACGTGACTGCAAGAAATGATTTGGCAAAGTTCGGAGTGGACGTGCACCATCCACTGTGCAGCAGTACTTACACAAAGACAACCCTCATTAAGAGAAAACCGGCATCTTCATCATAAAATCTAATGTTAAGAGCATGCAGCGGAACATCTGCCAAAGCTTGACATGATTTGGGAACAAGTGCTGTGAACCGATGAAGTTAAAATAGAACTCTATGGCCACAATCAGCAAAGGTGCACTATGTCTGGTATGTTTGGTAGATAAAGCAAGGATAAATGGATAAATTAAATGATGTATTTTGTAAAGGCTGCCCTTCAAGATACTTCAAGATAATCAAATCATTCACTGTAGCTACAGACAGAATTCAATTATTTATTCATTTATCTGTGTTATTGTCTCCCTCTATATTTAGAGGTTGGTGGAGAAGTTTGGAACAAAAAATGCTCAGAGTGATTTAGGTCACCCTCTGGTTATAAGATACAATGATGAGAGGGTCCGACGCTTGAGGGACATCACTGTAAGTTGAATTTGTGGAGTATTTTTCCCAGCTGTGAAAAGACAAACTTTACAATTAATGTAATATTTATGTTGTTCAGTCAGTATTTTTATCTTTGGACCAGAAGCACGTTTTTTCAATTGTTTGTGTTGTGTGTTTGTATGTTTCTCTTCTAGGTGGTCCAGGGATTTGATCCAGTGGAAGTGGAGCAGACAATGATGAAGAGGACTCTGGTGTGGGAGTTGATCCATTCTGTAGCTCAACAAAGAAACAGCTCCTCCTGCTGGATGACAATCAAACAGCAGCTACAACATTACTGTGCAGATGGTCAGAAAAAGTTTACACACGCACTTCTACATATCGGCAGTTTCTCAGTATTTATTTAAATACCGAATAAAGCAAAAAGAAAATAAAGTACTGATCAGTATGTCCTAAAGTTAGAAACTGATTATTTGAAGTTGTTTGACTAGCTGTGAATGTAATCATGTCCACCAGATGTAGTGTCCTGGCCGGAGGTGGAGCGTTTGTTTCATCACAGTGTGTTTGAGAGTATGCCACTGACTACACTAGACCAAAAGGGGGCACTGCTGAATACTACTGGATCACTGCAAACACCTCCCATAATTCCCTGGGACAATCCAGTGTCCTATGCTAAACAGCAGTTCAGTATCCTGCGCAGAAAAGGTCTGTTATTTAATTTGATCCAGTAGTTAGATCACTTAACTCACATCACATCAGTGTTGCTGTGACATACATAACATCTCCTTCTAAATGTAGGTCCCATATTTTTCACTGAAGACCCTGCTAACACTGAGGTATTGCTGATATATAATAATCATTCCCCTACCCAATATATACAATAATAATACATATTTAAGTTCTTTTTTTTTTTTTTAGCAGATCAGTGGGCCCATGTGTAATGAGTTGGACTTATCTGACATTCAGAGATGCAGGCTGAGAACTCTGTTGGACTGGCACTATGCTGAACACCACAATTCCACCACCCTCCCACAGGTGAAATACTTACACTGGCTTCAGATCATTCATGTGCAAATGAAGTATTTGTATTTTAGCATTATGGATTCATAAAAACAGGGAATGTAAAAGTTAACGTGAATGTCATTTGTAGAATAATTTTCTTAGACATTTGTTGACAAACTGGTGGTCCTTGGCCCATATTTGCTCCTAAAGGACTGGAGCTTTCCTGGATGTGGTTTTTATACCACATCATGATTACAGTCGAGTGCAAAATCTTTGGCACTGTCCCTTTGCATAAATGTGATTCATTTGGCAATTAAATCTTGGAAACTCATACAGTGCTTAAAGATATTCTTTAATGTACCTCAGAAAAATTGAGAATAATCTTAAAAACTGAAGCAGCAAATCTCACAAAAACACAGTTTGTGTCACTGCTAAAACTTTTGGCCACAACTATACAATCAATGTTTATATCGCATGTTATATAATTATTTCAACTCGTTATTTACCCTAAATTACCCCTGTCTGATCTTTTTCTTGGATGTGTTAAAACCTTAATGTGAGAAATACTGTGGGTGGATGATATGTACAAGCCAAATGAAGCTGACCTGACCAAAAATGAAATATGTTGTGTTCATACTGTCAACACCGAAACACAAGTCAGAGTAAATTTTATTTATTTATTATTTAAGATTTTGGTTATGAAGCCTTACTTTTTTTATTCCAATAGTGACCATAGTAATGATTGTCCAGCTTAAAACAGGTTCAAAGTTCAACTTAGGAGATGAAGCAAAGATATCATTTCATTGGCCAAACTGGAACAAAAACTTTGCAAATAATCTTTTCCAAAATAAACTGTTGTGTTCTGTACATGTAGGTTCTCCAGTTGGCCTCAGAAGAGTACCGCTGCATGGACACTTTCAGAGGAAATAACAACACTCTCTACATTTTTTGTCATAATCCCATGACTGATCATCGTCAGTGCAAAGTGTCCTGGGATGTAGCTTTGCACACTAACATCAAGTTCAGGTCAGGATTTAAGCACTTATATTTCAGTGTTTGTTCACGTGACATTAACCCTTTATAGGGCACTCACTGAAATGCTCAGAAAGTCAAAATTTCAACCTTATTGGACATCACCATCTACATCCTTGTTGGTTGGCGTGTCAACAGTCTCCCTCATATTGGCATAAAACATCCGAGGAATACTTGGTTAAAAGTAAACATATGCAATAAAACAACTGTTATAAGGCCATAAACTGATAAAAATCACTCATATTCACTATTTACAGCTTCAAAATTTCTGTAAAATCTCTGAATAACTGTATAGTGTTATAAAAACCGACATGCCACTGACCTCACTGTGGCATAGGACTGGCCCTGTATTCACTTACCAAAAATAGAGTAAAGGGTTAAAAGTATTATAAAGCCTTGCATTACTGTCAAATAAGCAAAATGACACCATTTAAAATAGTTTATATATCTATGTTACATAGGGTTTAGGTAAAATCCCACTGTTATGTTTTACAGGAAGTACCTGGAGCATGTGGCAAATATAATTTCTGACTGGACAAAAGAGGAGGAGAGAAAGAGAGAGGCCAAGGAGCAGGAAAAGCTTAGCCCTGCTGAACCCCCAGAAGGTACTGAGGCTGTTATCAAGAAACTCTAGCAATACAATCACACTATCACCATTCAGACACAGAGTTTGCTTTGTTTTTGTAGCAGATGACAAGGTTGAACATCCAGAAGAGAAGGAGCATGTATTGGAGCCAGTCATCAGAAAAGAGTCCCTGAAAGTCAGTACAATTAACACAGCAATATATGTATGGTGTTGTTGTTTATGCTTATTCAAAATCTTCAACTTATTTCTTATGTACATGACACTACAGGCGTGGAAGTTGGGGCAGGAGCGGCTGAAAGAGGAGGAGGTATCCAAGAAATCCAAGAAAGATGGTGCACAGAAGGGTAAGCAGGCAAAAGAAGAGGCTAATGTAAAAGACAATAACAAAGGTGAGAACAATCCTCCAAGTGCTAAGAAGAATGCGGCGGCACCTGCGTGCAGTTCAGTTAAGATTTCCCCAGAGGCAAATATGACCACAGCATCTCCTGTGGAAGAAAGCAAGGAACCTCACCTAACGGAGGAACCCTTTAAGGTAAGGTGCCACCCACACAAAAACAATGACTGAGATGATATTTTACATAAATACAAATTCAGATCCATCAATACCTCCAAATCAACATTTCTATACCAACAATACTGTATCTCTGTGTTTGTTTGTGTAGGGGTTTTCAGGTTACAACATGGATGGAAAGTTAGTTCATGTATCAGGTCATGTCCAGTACCTTTACCCATCAGACGGAGGAACCATCACCGTGGAGACGGTCAGCTATGTTGAAGGTACAGAAACAACATAGAGGCTGTAAAACCACAGAAGAAAATCCACATCTAAAGCAGAGAAACATGCCCTGCAGACAAAACTACATTTTGGCATATTTTCATATGAATAAGCAAATGTTTTCCTTATCACTGCTCTCTATTCATAACTTCATTTAATATGTATTGGCTAATTTAAAAGGTAATTCATGTAAAATCTAGTATATGTATGAGATGCTTTTGCAGAATGCATTGTAGAGCTCAGCTGTTCTTCACACTCAATGGCTGTAGGAAGCTCCGGGGGTGATTGTTCCTATGCACATATTTGTTTTCTTTGTTTTTATCAAACCATTTTCACACCAGGTTCCAGCCTAATGAAGGTTGCTGTGAAAAAGGATGGACATCATTTCTACACACACATCAACCACGTTGTTATAGAGGAACAAAAAGCTTCCTCTGAGCCTCAAGACAAACAAACCAGTGAAAAAAGTGACGACATTAAAGGTAATGGTCATGATTCAGAAGCTGTTAAGAGGCCCCTAACATTCAAGGCTACAAGAGTGCCTGTTTTGTAATTTTAGGAACCTTTATACCCTCGTAAAACATTGATGCAAATGAGTAAATAATGCATAATGTTGTAAGCCTGTCTCTACATATGTCCACTTCAGTGTCAGAGCTTGTGGAGGTGAAAAGGAAGCTGGGCTCCCTCTCATCTGTGCTAGACAATGGAATCCACCTGTCATACAGTTTCTATGGTCCTACAGGGCAATACATAGGTATTTAGATATGTAACGCTTACCAAAATAACACAAATATTACACACAGATATTATTAACTAGTCCACAATCTCAGTGTTCCATACATTTGTCTAACAGAGCAAATAACCAATGACAGACCCCTCATAGCGTATGTGGTTTTAGACGTATATTTGTTTGATGATTTTCTAGTGAATCATCAGGAAGCAGAAGGTGGGATCTCAGACGCCTCCACACTTCTCTCCAAGGAAACACCCCCAGAACCATGTGATGACAACACTCAGAGCCCGTCAAGCCTAACTGAACCTCCAGAGTCCCAGGTTTCATACCTTCAAAAAAAAATACTCCAACATATATGTAAATGCACACATACATGTTAACCATACAAGTATAAAATTGCCTCCTAACTTTTGTGTATGCTCTAAGGCATGTGAAGGGCGGTTAGCATCGCCATCCCATTCATTCAACAGCCTCAACCTGTCTGTCCCCAGTGGCTTGTCGCTGCAATTCCTCCGGGAGGATACACAAGGTCAGTGTTGTACTCCTGTGTTTATGAATTCTCATTGTACACTAAGTACAAAACCGTGTAGACTGTGAAGTGGAAATACCAATAGGTTGAAAGAACCCCAGCCTCTATTTGGTGTTCCTCTGCAGAGCTCTTTACAACGATCAAATTCAATTGTTCACAGTATTGTCTGTGTTTCCAGGAGTGTCCTCTAAAGAGCTGGGTTTGTTAGTGAGACAGAGCTTTCCCCTGCATGGGAGGGGAGATGCAGGGCAGCTTCAGGACCCCTCCCTCTCCAAAGAACTGTCCCGCACTGTCACAAATCAGGGAACTGTGATCCGCTACATGAGAAATGGGTCCACAGAGGTACACATACACACACACTAATGTATAGAGTCTTGTACTTTAAGGTCAAGTAATATGAGTAACGTGTAAACATACGCTGCATGTGTGTATTTAGGTGCTGTTTGCAGATGGATCAGTCAGTCGCAGCCAGGATTCTGGTCCAGTGTGGGTGCCTGACTCTGAGGTTCAGAAGCAAAATACGGCTCAGGAAATTCAGGACAACAGTAAAGGTTAGACTGCAGCACCAATGAAAATAGTGTTCCCTCCATCATCAAATGAGAGGGGGGAGGAGGATAATTAACTTTCAATGACATACCATGCTACCTTTTAATTCACAGCGCAGGGCTCAGAGAACAATGCCAAAACAAAGACAGGCTGCTGGACCACTACGACTCCCACTGGAGCTCGCATTTGCACTGTGGGGATCACGCATGAACACATACCCACAGACCCACTTCTTGCCTACAAGGCAACAGACCCCATGACAAATGAAGTAAGTGTGGCTCAAATATCAGCTTTGTTTTTGCCATAGAAAAAAATCAGATGAAGAAAATGTGAACAGTCAAAGGACACATGTCATCTGTATTTTAGGTCATAAACCAAAAGTATGAAACAATAACCATAAAATCTGTACACTGCACATATGAGACACCTTCCATTCTGAGATAACCATGGATTTTGATAATCTATCCTATTGTGTGTTGTTGTGTCAGGTAATGGTGACCCGGGAGGATCTGGTGATGACTGTCCAGAACCCAAATGGATCATTTACCGTAGAGCATGCAGATGGAACAAGGATCACCATCCTGTATCAAGACAGACCACCAAACACACCACCACACATACTGGTCCACACAGGTGGCTACCACACAATACATAGACACATAGTTTAAACTTAGTCAACACAAGTAACCATATAGATCAAACCTGCATTCACAAATGGCTCAACACACATAGCTTCATAATGTGCATGCTGCATATGTGTGTTAATATAGAAATATAGGAGGAAATATACATAGCATGTATGGAGATCATGTGTGTTATTTTTGCAGGGGATCGGCCAGGGACTGTGACCCTGAAATCAACTTCAACTGTTTGTGGATGTGGCTGCACTGAGTGTACATGTGTCACACGCTGTGCAGAGAGCATCAGTGAGAATGTGCACATCCAGAATACTAGCGACAGTGGAGAAGAGTTTATCAAGGACAGTGCAGGAGGTCCTCATTCAGATTTGGAGGTCCTGAGTGACAAAAAGGAGTGTGCTGAAAGCATTGTGTTCAGGGATGGAGAGGAGCATGTGTTGGCCACAGAGACTGTAGCTGAGAGGAACAGGAGTAGTGCGTGCCAGAGTGGAAAGGGAAGCAATTCAGACAAAGAAAAGGTGATTCTGGTGGAGAAGGAGGGATGTGCCACAGTTGCGATGTATCCAGAGCAACACATGGCCCATATATTTTTGGCCGATGGAACTGTGGTCACTGGGAACAACAGTGGAGCTTATCAGGTATGAAGATACTGGAGAATCCACTGTATGATACTTGATCACTAGTACGTCCCTTATAACAGATACATTAATGTTTATAGGGTTTTTGTTTAATTCTTTGGATTATTTTGACCTTTTTTAAATTCAGGAAGTGGGAGTTTTCTTCCACTTGCTTACGGCACTATCTCTCAAAACATTAATACTGTATTTGTAACCAGTGCATATACCTTTTGTGGCAAAAGTGAGAAAAAAAATGTTTTCCCAATATTCATGGTGATAGTGTGTCATGTTTGGCACATACTGGGCGGCCGTGGCTCAGATGGTAGAGCGGGTCTTCCAATAACCGAAGGGTTGGTGGTTCGAATCCTGCTCTGTCTGAGCCATGAGCTGTTGTGTCCTTGGGCAAGACACTTCACCCACCTTGCCTCCAGTGCCACTCACACTGGTGTATGA
>JAPQRQ010000011.1:10766212-10782398 GCA_037367365.1 Apogon talboti | reverse complement strand
AAAGAATAATGCATCAATAATGTAAAGCACTTTGGGTGCCTTGAAAAGCGCTATAGAAATCTAATGCATTATTATTACTATTATTATTATACTGGTTTATACCCAGTTTGTAATTTTATAAATTTTTTTATAAACACTTCTTGAAACACTGAATATTCTTTTTTCTGGCATAAATGTTTTATTTTTTTATGATTATGCTTTAGGGAGTTTTAATCCTAACTATAACATTTTAGGAAAAGAAAGCTAAGTTTCCATCCTGCATATGTTGGATGCATTAAGAAAACAACATTCATACTTTACACTCTCAGATGTGTTGTAAGAAAACTTTACTGTAAACTCCACACCGATACAGCAAATACACAAGTGTTTGTCATTTATTTCTTTGCTCATTTAAAAGGTTTGTATGTCATTTGTGTTTGATTATATGTAATGACGCAAAAACAGCATTTTTTCACAGCTATTGACAAGTTTTTCAAGAATTGTTTGCCTTTGCAAAAGATAGAAATTACTTTGTAAGTGTGGTCTAAGGTTTTATGGCACGGGTTGAAATGTGATAAAATAATCTAAACATGTTAAAGATAAGCAGTCTGTAGGGTCATTTTCAATAAATATATCTGTTAAATTGCCTTAATTTCATAACCATTGATAATGAAATTGAAAACAATCTTTCCAGAAATTGTGGGATGATGAACTGATGGAATTTCAACTACCACTTTGAGTAATATTATCCCCCTTTTTATTTGTCCAAGGTGTTTCCCTCAAGCGTGGGGCTTCTTGAGATCCACAGCGATGGGAAGTGTGTGTATACATCTGATCCACTTGCAACCCCTTCTCCAAAAGGTGGCACCCCCACGAACCAACCTGGAAGTTACACAATGAGTCACACAGACAATGTGGCCTGTGACGTCACAGATCCTGATGGGAATCACTTTCAGGTCAGTTCATTGGATTATTACAGGAGGATAGGTCAGCGTTAAGTCATGTGATCATTCATTCTTTCCAAGCTTTTTAGTTCTTTAGAGGGTTACCTAAAGAGCCTATTTCAGCTACTAGTGGGCAACAGTGGGGTACACCCTGTGTGTGTCGCTGTCACATGGTCAAAAGTATATGCTCTATTCATGGGTACACAATTATAATAGAAGACAGAAAGTAAACACAGCACAATGTTGGAAAAATAGTTGAATATGTACAAATCCATCCTCCGCAGGGCATGGCAACAACAATATGTGTTATTGCTGTGTCCCTTTGCTTCCACACCTGCATAATAATGACCCATCTTCTAATCCCATGTCTGTTGGCTTATGAGGTTGAGTTTCTATTTTCAGAATCAGACAGTCAGTTCAGGAGCACAGAGACAGGTTGTGGCTGCTGTCTAAGTAAAAGAAATGTCACTGTGGAAAAAAAAAACCTTTTGTGTCAGAATCTTGGATGATAAAAGTACAATACTGAATTCTACCAGATAAGTTAATTTACCTGAGTTCTATATGTGTGTATTTGTGCACTGCAGGTGATGGAAGATGGGGAGATATCAGTCCTAAACTTTAGCCCCGTTCCAAGCACGGAACATGGTTCCAACCATGACGAAGATGAGCTATTGGATGAGGCAGACAGAGAAATGGCCAAGCTTCATGTAAAACGCATAGGACATTCTCCACGGTGAGCTTCTGGCACATTATCACAGTGTGAAATTCTACTCTATTAGCAATTTTCTCTTTCTAACAAGATTATATGATGATAATGACCATGAATGGATGAGTTGATGGCAGCATTTTGTGCCCCAGGCTGTTTCTGGTGCAAGAGGATGGGTCTGGGGTTGAACTGCTCAGCTCTCAGGCAGTGGAGGAGCTGCTCTTCCAAGCATATTCTGACCCAACCATAGCAGTACTGAAGGATCCGCTGCCGGACACAGAAGGTGTGAAAACTGAGGAATATGAACAATCATTAAAAGAATATAGGAGGAGATCCTTTTTAATAAGTAGGATAATTGATAAAAAAGACAATACAATAGGCACATTTGCTTCTTTATTTGAGCAAACCTGAGTCTGTTACCTTAAAGATAAATAATAAGCTTGCTTGTTTCTACCACAGATGAGTTCAGCATTACCATCCTGAGGCCCGGCCACCAGAGCATGTGGTCTCAGTGGTTGTTAGGGAAACAAAACCCGGACATCACCCCTCCCAACCTCAAAAACCGCAGCTGGCATGACTTCCCTAGAGTCGAGGTACAGGTAACCACACACATACTGATTTACTGACAGGAAAACACACAGCCACAGCTGAACACTGGCAGTTTCCTCATCCTCTGTTTATGTGTCTAATCTAGAAACAAAGCACAGGTCCTCCGTTTGGTACTGATATGGGACGAGGTCTGACGCTTAATGAGAGGTCCAGAGGTTCTGCAGCACACAGTCATCAACCCGTCAGAAACTGCCCAAAAGTTCTGGAAATGAGGGAACTCTATCAGCACAGACCCGTCACCACACTGCTAAAAAATATTGTGGACAAGCGGCTGAAGGTAAAGGGCATCTATCTCTGTGACCAAGTGTTCATTCAGTTAAAAAAACCACCAATGAATCAACATGATTTATCCACAGACTGTATCACAAGTATAAAGATTATTGTTGACACACATCTGTATTGTGATATCATCAAATTTTCTTCATCAATCAAAAACTCATAGCCGCTTATTTTTGACAGTCAATAATAATAACACTGTGTCTTATAATCATCACGTGCTGCATCACCCAATAGTTTACTCACAGCTCTGTTAACATATTTCTGTGTTTAGATAGGAAACAGACACAGTACAACCACAGCCATGGGTCGAAGATTATGACATCACATAATAACTTTATACGTTCATAAGCCTCATCATCAAACTCCATTCTTTTTTCATTTACAGCTGTGTCCAGTGGCGAAAACAACAACAGTACTTCTAGCTTTTATCACTTCGTCACCTTCTTCGACTTACTACCCCCTCCAATGGATACATGAAATCCATCTATTCTGAATACATTCACTGCACATCACTGTAATTCAGTACACTGGACTGTGTGGCATTCTTAACTTTTTATCCTAAATGATAATTTAAATATTTGAAACTAGTAATACCACATATCGGCCCTTTAAAGATGATTTGTCTAAAATGCATTTAGAAAAGTATTCTGACAAATGTTAAAATGTGGCTTTGACTGTAGGAATACATCGAAAGCGTAATGGAGAGGGAGCAGCGATCAGAAGAGATGAGGATTAAAGACCCTCGCACTGTGGAGGAGACTGTTCATGCCAGTGATCTGCTGAATCTGGTCCTGGTCAGCACACCCAGAGAAATACATTATAGAGTGACTGTTATTACCTATTGCACGAATAATAACAACAATAATACAGTATGAATAATTGAGTACATATTTTTTAGTCTTTCACAGAGGGTGAGGATGCATATCACACCACTGAAAAAAATACTTCAGGTGGGTGAATGCTTGTGTCTGTTGTTGTCTGGTGGTTTTCATTTTAAAAAAGAATCTTGATTATGTGGTCAGTTTTAGTCACATGCAAAGAGGAGGTCAGAAGGCAAATATTCAGTAAAAACTGCACAATCTGATTACTTCAAAATATTTCTACAGTGGACATTGGCAGACTGTACATCCAGGGAGTTGGAGCACCAGTTGAACCATCAGATGCTTCAGAAAACACAATTACAGCAAATAGTGGCAGGTAATAGAGTCACACGAATCTATGGATAAGGAAATAATATATAGTTAAAAGCAAAATTATCTTCATATGCGCTTATAAACCCCATCTCTTCCATTCAGTTTCACCCCTGGAAAAGAGTCAAAATGGACTGGAAGATTCGCACAACATAGGTAAAAACATTTATCTCTATAATAATTCTGTGTGTAAATACATAACTCTTCCTATGGTCACCTAATACAGGCTATTGGAGGTTGTAATATTTCTATTGGCAGTCTACATCAGTTACTACAGGCACAGATTAGGATGAAATAAATACATGAACATATAAAGTTAAAATTGCAGTATGGGTTATGATATGTGCATGTGTACTTCAGACAGGAGCTTGGTGAGGAGAAGGCTTGCCGAGAGGCCCTGAGGAAGAGGATTGTTGTTCCCTATTTCCATGTAGAAAATATTTCACTACACCAGGTATGTGTAAAGTATGCTTTGTCAGTCAGATAAGCGTAACTCCTGAAACTAACTCCACTTGAATTAAATGTCAGCATTAAATGTTTGAATGGTGATGGTTGTACGGTTACGGCTTAGGGAACTGGCTGTCATCGATGCTTTACTGGGATAAAACCTTAAAGTTTAGGTGTACTTGTGGTTAAGTGCTTCAAGGTGCTGACCATGAACGACAATGTACCCACTAATCCCACAGAGTCTGTTACACCAGCAAACACGAGACATGAAGACGCCGTCCATGGATCTCCCTCCAATCTCCCAGGCAGTCAGTGCAGAGGACTTTCTGAAAGATGCACCACAAGAGGCAGCTGGATCATTACGCTGTGAGCATGTACTTGGTACGACTCTGATAAAACTGTCCTGCTCTGAATTTCTTTGATTAATAGTGTATGTGTGGTTCTCCCTGCAGCTCCACACCCCCTAAACCCAACACCCACGAAGTCAACAAGGTAATTAATACCCAGTATTATTGTGAACTGCCTTTTTCTATTGGATTTACAATTGCAGTAGGTATGTTTGGATCCATACATGTGTTTCTTTTTTTATTATTGGCTGTATTTAATTGGTTCTTATGTTTTCTTTTATGTTTTAGTTATGCAGCAGGAAGGCCTCCTCCAAACAGACCCACTCATCCGGTCTCTCAGCCTGCTGGTTTGTATTTTTTGCGTCTTCTTGATAGGAGATAATGAAATGACTGCAGTCAGTACAAGGACACAATTAACCTCAAACCTCCACTGATAATCAATCAAGAACTACAGTGAATATTGCACAGACTTTTTGAGGACGTACTCTGAATTCTATTTAAAGCATCATCAGGCAAGAAAATACATTAAACCCTGTCCCATTTCTTCATGGTACAGTGCAAAGACAAACAGTGCTGGAAAAGCCTGATTTTCAATCCTATTTGTGTCAGTGGGTGTTTTACAGTTAGTAATACAATCATTTCAAGGACGGACATTATGCATCGTCTGTAAATTGGACACTTAAATGACCATGTCCTTGTGTTTGTGTCCACACCAGTTGAAAGCAGTCTGAGAAGCTCATCTGTGCCGTCTAAACCGCTCCGCGAAGATGTGACTGGAAAGCCGAGGCGGACCAAAGTCAGACTGCCCACCTCCATCCTCAGCTCCAAACCCTGCAGTGTGCCAAATGATCAGGTACAGCAAAACAATTTTCCATGTCCAATTACTCTGCATAACTTAAAATATATGTGCAGAGAAATAACACATTTCCCTGTTAGTTTCCTTTTCTATTTGAGAACACATCAACTAAAGTGACACTTATGTATGAGGATATGCTATTATTTACCTGCTGTGTAGCTCATAATTTTATCCTCGGCATCCTATAATCATGAAATTACTTATAAAAATGAGTGCCTGGAATGCCGTACAATTACAAAATATGAACACACGTCACTCTCTCTGTTTCTGACACCTGTTTCTCTACACCTGTCTCTCTGCGGTCGTGTTTTTTAATGTAAAACTGCACGTGTCCTCTGCTTCAGTTTCTATCAGCAGGAGAACCAGTGAGGAGAATATGCCGAATGGTTTCCCTGACTGATTCAAGCGCCATAGTGAGGGGCTTCCACCTCCACCCGACCAATGTTGACTTTGGTACGCTGCAGGAGGGCACCACCTCAGCCATAGCAGTAGTCATGAAGAATGTGGGCGTCGACATATGCAGGTACAGCACAAGTTAATAGACATACTGTACAGTGCTGTAAAAAAGTATTTACCCCCTTTACTGTAGTGTGTGAATGAATGGTGGAAATTTGGATTTGATACCAGGAAATGTTTCAAAGGTTCATAAGTTGCAGCTGCACATTTGTTTCTATAGTAACTGAAAGAGAGAATAGGTACTGTGGATAGGTTTAGGGCATTTTTGGGTCACCTTCAACTCCATGGAGAAAATGTTGACCTGCAATCTGTCTTGTACAAGGTTCCATGTGAAGCAGCCTCCTCCTTCTACAGGCCTCCGCGTTATCTACATTCCCGGGCCTGTAAGTTTCCACCATTTGTTGAATGAGGTCTTCTCATTCAACAAATAACATGGGTTAATAACTTTAAAGAAGTGTCATATGTTTAATATTATATGTTCAATATTTTCATTTAATTTCCTGAAATACTCCAAATACCTATATAGTTGGCTTTGTCTTGTGTAGGTAGCTGCTGGTTTGCAGGTTGAACTGCAGGTTCAATTGTTCGCCATGTGTGCAGTCAGAGCCGGAGGGGTGGAGTCAAAAACATCCTTGTCCCAGGACATTACCATCCAAACTGAGACAGAGATCCTCTACCTGCCTGTCACTGCTAATATCCTAAGTACACTGAAAGAAATGTTTACCTTTGGCATTTTAGAAGCGAGTATTTGTAATAATCTACTAAGGCTGTGTTTAGCCTTAGTAATAAATACTGGTGTGTGAATATGAAATTAGATAAACATACAGCCCACCAAAGGGTCCAATTGGGCCTGTGGGATGAATTTATGAAATGCAAAAAAAAGTCAAGGGTTTCAAACTCATTTTAGTTCAGGGTCACATGTAGCCCAATTTAGTCTCAAGTGGGTCAGACCTTTGAATAAAAGATAAATAAATGATTCAAATAAATTAAATAATGACAAGTCCAAATTTTTCTCTTTTTTTAGTGTAAAAAAAGAAAATTTACAAACTATCCTTTCACAAAAAAAGTGAATAACCTGAACAAATATGAATAACCTGAAATTTTTATAGAAAAATAAGTGCAATTGTAACAATTTATGTTACTAAATGTTTTGTGTATTTGTAGATCCACTGTGGTCTGTAAGTTGTACTGCATATAATGTTGACATAATATTGTTAAAATTGCACTTATCAGACTGTTTGTGTTATTCACATTTTTTAAGTTTAGTGTATGTATATGTAAACATTTATTTCACTCTAAAACATAACCTATTCTTTATTATGTTATTATGTTACTAGTCTGGCCCACTTGAGATCATATTAGGCTGTACGTGGTCCCTTAACTAAAATGAGTTTGACACCCCTGCTGTTCATTATGATTTCAAAACTCAACTGAAGTCTGTAAAGTGAAAACATGCATTTTATGATCCTTAATTAATTTCACCCATCCTTTCTGAGAGGTTATATGACATTTGGTTAAAGGACAACAGCAGTGCACACAACAGAAGAGGCTACAGGGTACCTAAACTCTCTGGTAATGTAAAACTACAGCCCCCCAAAAAATGAGCTGGTCTGTCGTGAACACAGGTTAGTATCTTATGATGACAGGATGAAATAAAATCTGTAATATTTGGAATGGAAAAGTATGAATTGTACAAGTTCTTTTTGTCTATTTCAGGCTAGGTGAATCTAACTAACAACCTGTGGACAAGATCCAACCAAGAAAGAAAACAACTTCTGGTATCTGTGTCTGGAACAAATGATACTGAAAAGATGGGAATTCACTCAATCCATATACAGAAACAATAATAGTTGACAGTAAGCCTATCTTTTGTCCACGCCTCTACTATGTGTCGTGGAAGGTGGAGTTAGTCAAACATGTTAGTGACAGGAATTTGATGTTGGAGTGAATGAGAGAAAAATCGGCACTCTTTGAGCTTAGAGGCCTGTAGATCAAAGACTAAACGTTTTAAGATTAAAATGTGAATAGTCTTTAAAAGAAAAGAGATTTTCTAACATTTTGATGTATAACTTGTTGCTGAAATCCCAGAAATGTTGTTTCTAGATTTTCCAACATAAAAACCCAACCCTCTCCACTCTAATTTAGAGTGAGGATGATTGCAGCCAATCAGCTGTCAGCATTCTATTCCCCATGTATGTGAATGGGCTTTGGTGTGTCGCGTTCTTGTACGAAAACTGTATGTGATATAGTTATAATGTGTCGCATATATAATCTTTTGGCCTGCTGCATATTTTTCGTATTGACAGAGTAATTTGAGGATTAATTCATTTCAGATGGACAAATTCGGCCGGTTTTTAACGAAATCCGTGCATAGGGATGTCAATCCCAATAATAACAACTTTCGAGACCAGGCTATACATTTTTGCATTAATAGAATGGGTCTGTTTCTAACTCTCTGGGCCACATTTTTTTCAAAGTTTTTGTATAATATTAACTCATAATAAATACGACCAACAATAATCCCCTGTGCCTTGCATTGCATGTAAGCACAAGGGGAATAAAAAAATATTAAAACCAGTATTACAGTGTTCAATAGATATTTTTCACTGATCCAAAGATGCTTTTAATGCTTAAGTAATTGCATTTATTCTCCATAATGGTCTAATTTGCGTCCCTAAACGTGAATGTGCGCTCGCGTACATGTCGGTAGAGTCGTGCCTGTGCGCGTGCTCGGTTATGTTGGTACGTGACGTCAGTGGAGGCGCAAGGTGCACCCACCGTTCCTACAAAAAATAAAGTTGAGTAATCTAAATTTTCTCCGCTAGTCTCTCTGTGTTTGCGTTGATATCTCGTTTTAATCCTGCACGTTCTTCTTCAAAACCTTTGCTCGTGAAACCCTTTTGCCACGCTCCGTTTTCTTGCACTGTCGGACACGCGCGCGACGTGCACAGGCACACGCTCACAGCCGAAGCATCACGAGAGGCGGAGGAAGCGGCGGCGGAGGCGGCTGGAGGAGAGAGGGCGACCGTCCCGGCCAGCGGATGCTCAGGCGCGGTTTGCTTCGAGCGGAGAGGCGCATAATGGAGCGGCCCAGGAGAGACGCACTGAGCGGGTAAACAACCGGACGAGGACGAGAGGCTGGAAGGAGACACGGCTCGCGCTGAATCCAGAGTAGATGATGCTCATTTGCCGCAGGCCCCGCCATCGTGAAACTGGATACCGACCTGCGGCGGATGGGGTGACCGAGCTCCCTGCTCCGCCGGGGAGGTCCCTACCTTCGGACGACACCGGGGTGGGAGCTGCCTGAGCCCGGTTCGAGGGAAGGAAGGAGTGGCAACAGGGAAAATGCAGACGGAGGAGGAGACGGCCACCGCAGAAGAGCCCATTTTGGAGGAAGGGTCAGGACGAGAGCAGGTAAGGAAGGACATTTTCTTAATATTTTGACAGTGGTTCCATTTGGCACCGCCAGAGTGCAGGTATGGCGAGAAGTCTTAGAGGACCAGTGTTAAAGTTGTGCATATCCCCCCCTGCATGAACCACCTTGTGTTTTCATGTCATTGCTGCTCCTTCCTACATCCATAACCAAATACTGCAAACTGTCCTCCTGCTACTGTCAAAACAGTGTTTGGTGTTGTGGACGTAGCAAAGTCACGTTTTCCCTTAACGTTAGTCCTTCATCTTCTACAAGAGCAAGGACACCAGCAGGACCTTGGCTTTGATAGAAATGAAGATGAGGCTGGAGGAGGCAAACACAGGTCAGGGGACGCTCACATGCCTCTTAAGACACGGAGTAATTAATGGCATGTGTGCGTTGCCTGTTTATAATCTGTTAGAGTGTGTCCATGTTCAAGCTGACTCTACTAAAATGCACTGGAGGGTGACATCACATTTACGCCACACACCCCCCTCTCAGTCAAAACTACACACATGGCAAGCCCTCCCCAGCATAATGTCCATTTTTCACCTGTGTTTTGGAGGAAATATCTGAATGTCATCACACAGATTGTTTTTTTTAATGTTTGGCAACTCTTTTATAGCTGAAAAACAATGTCACTGCTCCCCTAGGCTGCCCCACATGTACACGTCTGAAGTTTTTCTGCTCCTGAACCATAATAATTGAGTCCTTGTACAGGATCACAGGGAAATGACTCATTTTTGTAGATGCGTTAAACACATTTGATACACCATCCTGCTGCCTCTGCATCACATCCACCTTTAGTATGTAAATATTTCCTCCGTTTGGTGGCAACATTATTTATTTCACAACACATTTTTTTCTCTTATAAAAAAGGCAGAATACAGACTGGACCTTAGACTGTTTCAGAACATTATATAAGTTAGTTGGCAGGCAAAAATAACCACGGATAACTGAGGAAGTGGGCATGCTAGATTCTCCATCAGCATCCATACTGTAGTTGCACTACTTAACATGATCTGGCCTCTATGTTTAGAGGGAGAACAGAGCTGTCAGGTTATGAGGAGGGGTCTGCCCCGCAAAGATGAAAGTTAGTTACAAACACCAAGTGACCAGATGCTGTTTAACCCACTTACACCATCTTGTTTACGCGGATCCAATATTTACAGAAAAATATTACTGTACAGTGTTGGGTGCGTGGATGTGTGTCCAGCTGCAACGTTTCAGTGGGTGCTGCACCCTACGTGATGTTACCGTCACACTAATATGACAGATGGGGCAGCCTTGGGTGCTTGCATATGATCTTAGCCACTTAATACCTCATCTAATTCCACCAGTACATTGTTATAATTTTTTATTTGTATGCGGAGAAAATATCATTAGTATTCCTGTTTCACTGTTACACATGACATTTTCAAACTGCTTGTCAAACTAACAATCTGAAACCAAATGATGTTGAAAAATCTGAACAACAGTAAATCCCCAAATCAGGAACAATGAATCTAATGATTATTTATGGAATTCTTGTCAAAATTATGTTGAGTGACTAATTGATGACTAATCTTGATCTCTAAATATCTTGAAAGTAACTTTGACTTTAACTGGCAAAGTGGAAAACATATACAATTACCTCCTAGTTTTACTTCTTAATTGTTGAGTTGCTTTTTCATGATAAACAAATCCATCCTTATCAACTTGATGAGACTAATAAAACTGAAATTAACTGGCAGAATTTAGCAGTCAACATGGTCATTATTTGAAGGTGTGGCACATAATAAATCAAGGTAAACATATGAAATGATCTTTGACTTAATTCTATCACTCTGTGCCTGCAGTGCAGACAGTGCAATGTAATGCAATGAATTTAGTGTGCATCTGTCTCTGCCTCCTTTCCTCTGTCTCTCATTCTTACCTCTTGGTTTCCTTCCTGTCATGGACTACACAGGTTTAGCCTCCTGGTATCCTTCTCACAAACAAACATTTGCACTCTCATATCTTACTCATTCCGTCTCTGGTCCACGTGGCTTTTGGGTGGTGTCTTTACAATCAGGCTGTTAGCTCCTATTTCCTGTGCTGTGTGCAGTATGTATATTTGCTAACAGCTGAAATGTGTGGTTGGACAGTTGATAATTAGTCTGTATTAAACTCACTGTAAAACAAATTATGTGTAGTAGCGGAAACATCTTTTTAGTCAAGTGAGTGTTTGGTGAGACGTTTCACACATGAATTGCTAATGATTATTCATTGTTGCAGCACCGGTAATAGATACCTGACATCCTAAATGACACCCACTATCATCTTGAAATGACACATCATTTTTTAACAGTGTACTGCGGGTATCCACAGCACATTTGCCTTCCCTCACTTCCTCACTTCATTTGCCACCCACATGCTAGGATTGCTAATTATAGCTGCTCCAGTCACACCTAGCCAGCTGAATCAGTAAGTCACAGAGGGAGAGAGAGAAAAAAACACATTTCTGCCAGACACCTTTATGCAGGGAGGGCTTTGTAAAACACTTTTCCTCCTGTTGTGAATAAATGTAGAAGGGTATGAAGACGTTTATGTGCAATTAGGATATAAAACTAAACAGTCAAATGTGCTGATGGGTTATTTTAGGAGTTGGCAGTATACATTCATACGGAATCGAGTCAAATATAAAGTAATATGTGACCCTTTCTAAAGTTTATTTTGTGTTTATGCAGAATACGGCAAATATTTAGTTATCTCTGCGAATCTAAGGACAAGTCAAAATACATTTGCATGTCTTTGTTTGCTGACGTAACCACAATGAAGCTTATACTAAAATGCACTTCACAAAGAATGAGTCTGCATACTACATATCAGTGTTATATATAATAAAAAGAGTTCTTACAGGAAGGAAAACAGATAAGCTCTACTTTATAATGTATAGTAAACAAACTGAATTCTGTATAAAAGTAATATTGACTGTAGTAAGTATGTTGCAATAATGAGCATTATTTCATATCCAAATAATTTGGATTATTCTGCCTTTTTCTGTTCATTTTATGCCACTATTGAAGTTTAAGCAAAGAGAGCTACATTGAACCTCTTTTTAAAAATATTAAGTCATTTTTTTGCTTCGTCTGCTGTGTTGGGCTTTGATTGACATGACTATTTGACAGTGCAATTGCCTCTCAGATTGGACTTTGAGAGGTAACATATTTTTTTTCCAGAAAGACAGGTTGACTGTAGTTGTGGTTAATAGGCTAGACTAACAGGACTGTACTATTATTATTACTTTGTTATGCAATACTTAGTAAAGTTTACCTGAATCAGTAAGCAAGCATCATTTAGCATCAGTTCATGTATGACCTCTTGCACTTCCACTCTGCCTCTTTTGTCCAAATATGGGCCATTTCTCACTCTAAAGAATCCTTCCTTGGGTTCTCACTTCCTACATAGACTAGAGTATAGTCCTTCCTTCTGATCAATGCCCTTATGAATGGAACCGTCAACCAACAGCAGAAAAGTTACATCCTCAAATCAGTGAATCAGTAACACACACTCACATGACAGTTGGATTTAATAGAAAACTAATAAATACATTTACAAAAGCAATAATAAAGGTGAAGCAGCATAATGTGTTCTGCTGAACCATTCATTTAATTTTATCCCAAAGGTAGATAACCCTCCCCCCTTTTTTTTTAATGAAATGGCATTTCTATTTGTTTTTGAGGCATTGCAAGCAGAAACTGCACAGAACAGTTTTGACATAAATTACTTCATGTATAAAGCCTATTACTGAATATACACATAGAGTATTGATAGTGACAGGTACCAATAGAAGTCTTGTTATGAAGTGGTACAAGATGACAGGCGAATCTGAAATGGTGGAAAACAATGTGTAAATAATAATGAAATATGACGTTTCTTTTGGTTTCATTAAGTTGTTTGTATACAAATAAATGAAGATGACCAAAATAAGTGCAGTTAGCTCAAATTATGTGGTAACGGAGACAGTATCATTTATAATAGACTATAGTATGAGTGTAATGAAGAAAGACAAGTTGTTTACATTGGTAATTTTGCAGAACTCTACATATACAGCACCTTATTAGCACATGTGACAGTCCTACATCGTTGAAGCACTTTCTGAGTAGTTAATGTAAAGATTAATACCAGTGTGGCTGAGGTTTCTTCTGCCTTCAGATTAGTTTTCTTCAGATAATCTTGCAGGAGTGGTGGTGGGTGTCGAAGTGACGTGTCTAACCAGTCTATCTTAACTTCTGTGACTGATATCTAGCTTTGATCTGTTGCCTCCAAACAAAGACCAAAGAAAGCACGCCCCACAGTTTGTGCACATCATTCCTAGATTCAGTCAATATGCCAACCATGTTTTTTTAAAGATCCTTGCATATGTTTGTGAGTCACGCAGAGACAGGAACGGAAACAATACCCTGCTTTGTTGGCTGGCAGTGTAATGACACAACCGGTAAAACAGCAGAGTTCATCAGTAATGACTTATTTATGGGCTGATGAGTCGCTGGTGGGGGCTGGTCTTATTTCTGACTTGCTTCTGCACAGTGTTTTGTTTTTTGTTTTTCTGTTGTACTGCTAGAGCATTCCCATTTTAGCAACATTTATCTGCAGAAAGCGAGAGGAAAAGGACATGAGAGAATTAGAGACAGCGAGATGGAGATGGAGAGGGAGAGTGACGAAAAGGACGGAGTTCCCTGGAGAGAGGTGCAGTCTGTCGCTGCTACCATCTCTTTAGTCTCACCCCACCTTCTCTAATTTTGCCTCCTTGCATTCATGAAAAGTTCATGACCATTCTTCTATCTCTCTTTCTCTCACGCTCCCAGTCTCTTCTGTTCCTCTTTCAATCGCTCTGTCTCTACACTTTTAGCCCAATCAATCCACTTAGAGACAGAGACTTAGAGAGGAGACAGGGAGGAGAGCTGAGGTTGGGACTGGAGAGGTGGGAGGGAAGATTCAGGGAAGAAGACACAGAGAAAAATGATTACATAAGGAGAGGAAGAAGGCAGTGAAATGGCAGAAATATTACACTGAATTGCCTTCATAGATAACTTCAAGTCTGCCTTGAAGATATCCGACTGTTTAGATTCGTCTGGGTGCAGCTGGTTGTCTTTTTGGGGCGATGATAGACTGGTGGATTGTAGGTGCCCTTCACTCTGCCTTTATCACTTGCCCTTCATGTGCAGTAGTGGAGAAAAAAAAAAGAATGAGAGTGTGTGTTGGAGCCAGCTAAATGTGCTAGGGGATAGAAAATTATGGCTGCATTGTGCTGGCCAGAGCGAGGGAGAGAGAGTGAAGGAGACGGAGGGGATAAGAGAGGGAGAGGGGCTTGTGAATAGAGTGATGTGCTGACAGGACAGGCTGAGAGGACACTCGTGTCATCCCCTCTTTTTCTCCGTCATCTGCTCTCTTGTTCTTTTGATCGTACAAATAAACACCCCTCAGCGCACAAAAAAACACGTCGTCGGGTTTCGCGTCGCGTCCCCGTCTGTTTTCGTGTTTTTAGGACATGCGTGCACATACGTGTCGCCCAGACTTCAGCCTTTTGGCACCAGCCTTCTGTCTCCTCTCTGTCTTTCCCTCCCTCATTCACACACACTCAAATTGCAGCAGCAGTGATACGCTGCTGGTGCTGGAGTGGAGTCAAGTCAGGCTGGAGAACAGTCTAGAAGCATCGTTCTCAACTAAATTATTCACATACACTCCTCTGGCTGCATTACAATGCTGAGAACGTGTATGTCGGTTTGTGCGTGGATAGAGAGGGACGGTAAGAGAGAGAAGAGAGGCACATTAGACTGTCTGTGTATCTAATGCATATATATGTGTGTGTGTGTGTGTGTGTGTGTGTGTGTGTGTGTGTGTGTGTACTGTATCTTTGAGTGCATTGTAATATGATGTCTTCAGAGTGCAAGTGAGGCTGTGTTGAAGTGTGCACTTAGAGAGGTCTAAACTGTATGTGTGTGTCTAATATGCAGCACTTATCCTGTGATGGGCTGATGATGGGTGCTGGGCGTAGTAATGCATTCCTTTGGTCAGGACCTCATCTTACGCCGCTTGATCTGGAACATAACAGTTTACCAAACAGGAAAATTGTGATTATTAAAAACTCACCAGGGGTGTTACAAGGTACATATCATTTATTCTGCTTCCTGTGCAAATATTTTTCATCTTCACCACATCTACACTCATTTTTTAATGTGCCAGACATGATTAAAATTTAACATTTCGAAGTATTACTATATTATTTATCAAAGCATAAACTTTTTTTTTAAGATTTTCACAGACTGGCTTCATTTTTAGATTGAAAAAGCCTGCTATGAAATAAATGGTTTTCAGTTTTTTAATCTTGGGATGGGATACAGTAAGCTACAGGGTTATGGCTGAATAAAATGCTGTTAAATCAGAGTGAAAAATCTAAACAAAGGATTGCAGATGGAAGAAATGTACCAGGGCTGTGTGTTAACAGGAATCTGGCCATATGATATGTATCATGATACAAGGGTTTCGATTCGGTGTGTTACTGTATACTGTCATGGTATAAAGAACACACCCAGAGTTTGCATGTTCTCCCTTTGTGTGCTTTGGTTCCCTCCTGGTACTCTGCATTCCTCCCTCCATCACCTCAATATGTTAACTGATCAGTCTAAAACACTCATAGGTGTGAATGTGACAGTGACTGGATGTTTATCTGTATATGTCGAACCTGTGATGAACTGGCAACATGTCCAGAGTGTACCACGCATCTGTCTCTTATTAGCAAGATGGATGAATGAATAAACAGGGAACATATCCCCATATGGGCATTTTTAAGCAAATAGAACATTTGCATTCATCACAACTCCCATCCAGCATCATGGCACTACTTTTTGTGCAGTCTGAAGGAAAAAATCTATCTATCTATCTATCTATCTATCTATCTATCTATCTATCTATCTATCTATCTATCTATCTATCTATC
>JAPQRQ010000011.1:10709094-10723541 GCA_037367365.1 Apogon talboti | reverse complement strand
AAGAACTGTTGACATGGTAACTCCAGATATCAGATAATTAGATATGACTATTTACCCCATTATGGGGGAATTTCACAGTTAACAGCAGCAACATGCAACAAGCAAGTGCAGAGAAAACACAGGCATAAAAAGAGGAAAAAGAAAAATAAGAAATTTGGTATTTATGTGCAGTAAATATTTATATACATGTACATTGCCTATACATTTACATATTTACATTGTGGCTGCATATGGGGTGGTTTACTGTGAACTGTTAACATGATAACCCCAGATATCTGTAACGATCTGAGTTTTGGTGAGCATGTAAACGTCCCTGTGTTTTTTATAGTTGTATATACTGTACATGCCCCGTTTTTAGCATCTCTTTTTTGGTGTGATTCTGTAAATGAGCGTTACAGCGCCACCTGCAGGTTCGGCATATACTGCAGCATTTTCATTGGTTTTGTTTTGACACATTTCTTGAAGTGATGCCGTGTTTACGGAGAAGTTTAAAAAGAAAAAGAATGGATGGTTTGGTTCTCCGTGCGGACGAGGCCTAAGAAAGGCTGCGTCACTTCCTGAAATAAACATTCTAAGCTCCGTTCTGTTAGCCTGTCATTTCTGGAATGTGGAGAATGCGTCTTGTTGAGTGCACACTTACAAGCACATACATAAAATCCAAAATATTCCCAGATGTCTGGTTTTAAGGTGCATTGTTTATGTTTTTATTACTTGCTGGGAGTCTCATCAGCCTGACGTCCACCCACAATTCAATGCAAGAGGGCAACATAGCAACATAACTTTACAACGTCACTGTCCGGTCGGAGGCTGAAAAATCAATAATGAGGGACGGTGTGGTGTAAATTTTATGTACGCTGCAGACTCTCGATTACTGATTTACTGCGTCGGCGCATTGTTGAATTGAAATCTCCATAGAACGGAGCGAGATGAAGCAGAACAATCAACTTTTCCATTTGCATTTGTTTCCCGTCATCCTCTCCCTCTGTTGTCTGTTATGGTCTCTCTACATACTGCACCCTTGTCTGCTGTACTTTTACCCCCTCTTCCATTCTTCAAATACACTGACCCTCCCACGCACCCTTTTAATACCCCGTGGAGCAGTGCACTTAACTTTATGGACAACACGGTCATGCAGCGTCTTAAGAGTTCTGTTTTCATCCAAAATTCAGCATTGATCACATGCTGCAGACTGCTGTATTCTCCCACATTGCACTGCAGGGTGATGTTTACGTAGATCAGTCTCCTTTATTTCCATATCAACACATAACTTCTAAGTTTGACTCAAATATTCAAAGGCTAAATTGATGAGATGGTGATGATTCAACGGTGTTTAGACATTAGCTGCCATTTTTATTTGCGTTCATTAATTAAAGCACTATTTCACTGTTAATTCTGCTTTGACTGTCTGTGCACATACACACTTTGTACACCTTATCAGTGGATCCCAAATATTTATTTTTCTCACTACTGTAATATATTTTTTACTCCTCATCCACCTTTGCTGCTCTCGTCTTCCCTGAAACATGGTAAATACTGACAGGATTTCATCATACTTCAACACATATTACATGGGCGTACAGATGCAGTGTGTACATACTAGCACTGTGTCTAACAGATATATTTTTGATTATTGATTTCTTTGGTTAACTTATCAATCATCTTGCATTAAAAAATAAAGTATGAATGTGTGTTTGTAATGACTGCAAACATGTCACTGCCCTTTCTCTCTCTGTCGTATTTCTTTATATAACGAAGCCGAGTTTAGTTGCAGCTTTAAAATCAATGAAATGAAAAGAGAAATATTAATCGAGCTTTGAGGAACAAGCTGCATTAACTCAGTATTAGACCACGTTGACATATTTTAAAGGACTGGAGTACTGAATTGGACGCAAACCTGTCCAACTCAGAAACAAGCAAAAAGATCCACAAACTGAACAGAAATGTTGGTGTGGGTTAAGACTAAAAACATTTCAGGTAAAGCATCAACAATGGCACAGTTTTCTTCTCTCTGATGATAGATAAGATGAACTACATGTCATTAGAACAGTATTGAGATCAATAGAAACTGAAACCATTAATTCACCGGTGACTTTTATTGGTTGTTGATTTATACATTTGACAAAGTGGTAATTAACATGTTAGTCTTCTTTCTTTTTCTCCCTTTGCTTGAATAGCATACATCTGTTGTTACATATTAAAAGCCTTTTGATTAATGTGTTTTGCAACTGACTTCATCTGAAGAATATATGCAACGGAAACTTAGCACACCTTGGACCTTAGGCATGGGCTTTTCTGTATTATAAAAGCCAAGTGGCGTCTGTGTGTGTGCGTGTGTGTGTCCGGGGATTCACACAAAATCTGGAAAGAGCTGACAGCTGCAGTTTGGCATACTTATGTATTCTTGGTCAAGGAAGAGACTAGCGGAAATGGCAAGGTGATAGGACCAATATTTTGGGAGATATTAGTAATTTTGCAATACAACAGCCTTACAATCATGTTGCTATGCCCAGAACACTTTGGCGGTGACTGCTGGACAAATGTAGAACAGCATGCACAAATACACAACAGCATAAAAACGACCACATCTAGAATGCGCTAGTCTTCTGTAAAGTCTTGATTCGAGCATGCTAGGGAATGCAAACCTGCATAATCTGGGAATGAATGTAAACAGTGCAGCAATCAGTGTGATGCATTAACACATCTCATGCAAATCGACACATTTTTGTAAGATGCATCGTTCCTGCCGCGCTGCATACAAATGAGACATGGTGCGTTGGAATTGCCTTTATAGTTGGTTGAGGTTTAAACGTGCAATTCATTATGTTCGTGCATAAATATACAGCTCTGTGTCTCTGTGAATGTTGGGTTTTTGCAGTAGTGCCTCATGTATTTTAAGTCGGGCCTTTTGTGTATGTGTGTGTGTGTGTGTGTGTTTGCACCAAGACCATGTTTGCATGGGGTGTGTGAGCACAAACCAAACGGAAATGACAGTAATTAACTAAATGAGCTACATCGGAACCTGAGGGGGCGAGACAGAGAGACGGAGAAACAGAACGCAGAGTAAAAGAGGCGTATGATGTGTTTCAAGAAGACATATGAGAAGTGTAGAGGTGAAGACGCAGCCGAAGAATGTGCGCGTTGGAGACGGAGGGGCATGTGAATGGAGACCTGGGAGAAACCCATTTCACCGAGCTCCGACGAAAACAATTTATACGTTTGACTCATTTGCATCCCTTTCATTTCCCTGTTAAAGTTTCTGTCTTGGTTCCATGCGGAGTTGACTGGGAGACCCCCGGGGTGCTTTACCACCAGGGTGCCGCCCCTCACTGTGCAGACAGAACTACAGGAGGCAGAGGCTCAGACTGGAGACCTCGGTGATTCAAGCTGAAGGGATCATGGCGTTAAAGGTTCTCCAGTCGAATCGCTTGTGCTTGTTTTGCTCCTGTGAAGTTTGTGTTGAGAGGTGGTTGGTGTTTGATGATAGCTGACTGGATTTCTAATAGTATCTAGTGTTGCAGGCAATTGCAGCTGTGGAGCAGCAAAGGAGGTCAAGAGCAAGCATTAGGGAGTTCCCGGAAAGTTTGACCTGAAACCTCTGCATAGAAATCGTATATATTGTGGCTAGTAACGTAGATACAGGCAACCAAGAGGGTTAGCTTAGTAATATCTATATATCCAACAGAGTTTTATCACTATTATTACTTTTCATATTTGTCTTTATGCACACACATTTTCTTGCACTTTATCCTGTTGCTGCCTTAATCAGTGAATTTCCCCGTTGTAGGATTAACTTAAATGAGCTTAGTAGTTCGAATACATTCATCTTGTCTTCTTTTTACTAGTTGATGGTTTCTTTTTTATCAGACACAGTTTTTAAATGAGCTTATTTTATCTTAATAGCATTTGCTCATGTCAGCATGTGATGCACTTGTGTCCTCGTGCAGACCTTCCATTGTGCACCTTTTAAAGTGGGCTCTAACTTTGTAACATATATAACCTATCAATGTCTGTTACATATTTCGGTAGGTATTTGTAAGTACTTAAACACAGTAAGGATGATGATTGCATAAAAAGTATTTTTTGACCAAAAATATTCTAAAATGTCACTGATTTTGACTAGGTTTACGCTAAAGTGCTTAACATGCAGTTCCCACAAGAAATTCACTTTAGTTTGCCTATGATATGTTAAATAACATATTAAGCTCCACTGATGTCAACATTTAGGACAATATATTGGAAACTTTTGGACTTATTGACACAGATTTAAAGATTATTATGTCTATTATTTTACTGGTCCGGTCCGCTTGATGTCACATTGGGCTGAATGGGGCCCTGAACTCCATGTTTTAGACTTTTCATTGGTGGCGAAACCAACACAAACTCAAACTAACCCCTTTAAAGCCTCATATGGATGTCCCTGAACATCCACACGTGGACATTCAGACACCGATGACCTCCACCAACTTTGTAGCACTTTTCCGAATCACGCCGTGAACAGAAGTAGGAAGGAAGTATTGAGGTAAAGCGACTTGGAAAAACTTAACTCAGACGGAAATAATTCCTCTTGTGCTGCAATATACCATACTATAATTGCCATTTTTCCAGAAGCTAATGCCAGAATGTTGAATGAAGTAGAAAGATTAGCACTAGAAAGGAGCAGAATTTTCTTTTAAATGTTAAGTCTAACTAAAACCTCTTTGTACCTCAGGTTACACCACGCTGCTTCAAAAGCTACGACTGATAGTTGGCTTTTCTTTTGAAGAGCTGCACTCCTGATACAGCCGGGATCAAGCTCCTTTTCCAATCGTACATACATTACGACACACATCATAACTTGAGAAACTTTTCCCAGTTCTCAAAATGTCCAGTAGCCTCTATCATGATTAAGTGCATCTGTGCTGAGGTTGCACCATGTTTCTGTCCAAAGTGAATCCTTGAATCCTACTTGAAGTAACCTTTACTGCTGATACATCGGAGACCAGGACGACTTTGTGAAGTTCAGGCGCAGCATAAGGAGAAAAAAAAACAACC
Source organism: Apogon talboti (assembly GCA_037367365.1). NCBI lineage: Eukaryota > Metazoa > Chordata > Actinopteri > Kurtiformes > Apogonidae > Apogon > Apogon talboti. The sequence goes on along the minus strand of JAPQRQ010000011.1, from coordinate 10,718,510 downwards.
AACAACCCATAAACGTCAATACTGATGAATTATTGACCTTGCAGTAATATTCAATTATGATGGTGCAACACAGTGTAACAGTAGAGGAGAAGATTTGACCTCACCTTCCTTTAACGTTTGCCACGTCTGAGGAGGAAACATGGCTGGAGGACACGCAGATTCGCTGCCATAGGTGGTTTGAAAAGTGCAGGAATCGGGTGTAGGGTGCATTTTTGAGTAAAAGTAAAAATAACCATTTACACTGACCACCTAAAGAGATGGAATAGCTTTAAATGGACAGCGTTGGCAGATGGCGGTGGCGTAATGGCTTCCCGTGTGCTGAATTGATTGTGCAGATGAAGGAAGCGATGGCATATTGTGTGCGCGTTCATATTTTTGAAGCCCATCTTTTGGAGAGAGAACATACTTGCATGAATTATCTGTCAGTGATACAAACCTGATCGCGCGCCAAGATAGTGTAGGATTTGGGTTAATGATTCAGACGAATAGACCTGTTCTGCACTGGGACAATATCCAACTCTCCCTTGTATTTGTGTGTGAACAGTTGCAGCGACTGTACCGTCAGATCAGTGACAGACATATTGAAGTAAGGAAGCTTCCTCTTGGCTGGCTTGGCCCGCTTGCGCAAATAATGGCTTTCCACCGAGCTGCTTTTCAGTTGGCTCTTTGCTCAACTCAGGACTCATTTGGCTTTTTCTTGCAGATTTGTCTAAAGTAGCTCCTTGAAATCTTGTTTTGCCTCCTAGCAGGCACCTCTGGCTGGTTTTCTCTGGCAGCTGCAGCTGAGTGATGGAGATGCTGCCTCTGCTGATGCTGCCTCTTCAACCACCGGGGCGTACCACCGCCGCAGTAGCTGACGCTTTGATGCCGTCCACCCTCTGCTGTTTAATGTATATGTCTTGAATAAAGGGTCGTGTGTCAAGTGCCTCCGTAGTGGTGCAGTGGTCATCGTACTTCTCATTTGAGTAGTCTGGCGTGGCTTTTGTGGTGAGCTGACTGTTGAGTATGTTGTTACTGAACAGACAAATGATGGGCTTTGGCAAGAGTTCCCATCCACTCTTGTTCTTCAGTCTCTTTTCTTTTCTGTTACTCAAAAGTAAATTACTCCCCACCATTAGCCTTTCTTCAGTGATGTTCTTTTGGCTTACAGGGTGGACAGGCTTGCAAATGTAATAAAGCCAGACAAGTGATAAATAACAGTTAGGATTTTTGCAGTGAGAGTTTATGAGGTACCTCTCTATATTTGGTGTATATTCCCTACAGTAGTTCAGGCAGCACAGCAGTGTTTGGGTGAGGCATATAGGAGAACCAGCATGGAAGCAAAGTAATGCACTGCAGTGGATGGAGCAAAGGCCAAACACAGCAATATAACCATTACTACAAAGTATAGGTCTTTTTGTTTGGTATCCAGTGTTGGAATAATGTGTTACAAAAGTAATGCATTACAGTAACTGATGACTTTGTGCTGTTACGCAGTAGTGTAAGGCATTACTAATCAATTTTCAGTAATATTTTACTCAGTTCAGTAGCACTTGCTTCACAACAGACTTTTCGCCCATAATTTAACTGCTCAAATGAAAAAAAAAACAAAAACAAATACATAAATGAATAAAATATTTCAGTGTTATGTATGATTTATGATTTTAATCAATAGTTATCTGGCTAAATGAACTGAGCACAAAAGTTTATTCAAGAACATACTATCCTCAGTTAAACTATATGCCCTATATGACTGGAGAAATGCATTTCCAATTAATAAGCAAAGGGCAAGAAAGATCTCCAGAGGAATAACTTCAGTTTTGTGATGAAGGCATTTTTCATCATTTTCAGGAAGTGAAACCTCAGTCAAATTAATTCAATAGATTTGCTGTAATGTCAGTAGAGAGAGAGGGATGATGCACATGGCGCCCAGTGCCTCTTTATACTAGAAATTTCATTTGGTTCTTGATGATGACAGGAACCAGGTAACGTAGGTCTTAAATAAAGCTACAACTGCACCAATATCACAACATGTCAGACCTGAAATGGGAAGAGACAAATGTAGATGTGAACGATGTAACACAGAAAAAAAAAAAAAAAGTGCTGCACACTCGACAGTTGGTTAGAGCTGTGCCAGCGATGCTTTGCTCCTGCTTCCCCTCATTAATATTTGTTTATTGGCGGTTGTCGAAGTAGATTAGAGGTGCATTACCTCTATTATAGTGGACTGATGACACATCAACCCACTCTGATGTCTTAAACTGGGAACATCTGCAGCGTGGAAATGTGACCCCTAATGTTAAAATTTGGTGAATTGCTTCAGTGTAATTTTTGGCTATGTATCAAACTGGTGTGAAATTATTTGCTGTGGCCCAAAGCTAGTGATTGACCAAAATTCTTCCATTTCTGAAGCCTGAACACATCAAGAGGAGTCTGCTTTCTTCACAGATCTCTTGATTTACCACATTCTGAGAAGTTATTATCGAATTTTTGCACCGTGATGCTAAAAAAAAATACAGCCTACTTGAGCTTTGAGACAGAACAACAAAAAATACACACAGGATTTTTATAGTAGGGATCAATAGATGTAGTAGGATGACACACACACACACACACACACATACATATACATTTCTGTATGGTATCGCTGACATTATATATAGTCTACTTAAAGCAGCCTTCAGCACCATCACACATGGACATGAACACACTTTTTAAATGCGAACACGTAAACATGCAGCGACGTACACGGCCCCTCCATCACTCACCCAACACCTTAGCAATCGTGCACACGCTCGCTGACACACAACCCCTGCAGCTCACTGTACAGTAATACACTTTGCAGTGAGCTGATGCGAGCCGAGTAGTCCTAATGCATGTTTTATGCGCTGGACTTCGACCCACTATTTCACTTTGATTTGACCCAGCAGCTGAATTTATTCCCGCCCATTTTGAGGATTCATGTTGGGACTCTGTTCCTCATAAGATCTCATTGGATTTTGTCTGATCAGTGCTGTGTCTGTTTCTGTTGCACAGTTTGTGAAAGCAAAGGTTGAATGTGTCATAGATTCACTTCCTGGGACACATTCAGTTATAAAATATGACGTGTTTTGATACTTGGATAAAGCCTCTTATCTCCTGTAGTTTTCTCTATTGATGTACTTTATGTCATACATGTAGCTGTTACAGGCCTTTGCAGATGTAAGTTGTAATAGCAGTTGTTACCTTGGAGTCCTTCTCCAAATGTGCAGACATCTTTCTTTCTTTTTCCTCCCTGAGTTTTGGGTCTTGATTTCCCCTCTAATATAGTCTTTCCTGATTTTGATTAGGACTGCAATGCATGATTACTTTCATCACTGATAATTGCACTGAATAATTCAGTCTATAAGATATTACAGCATAATGAGAAAAGCCCCTTAAATGCAAAAATCCACTGGGTAAAAGATGTGGATATTGTCGTGGTGATGATAGCCCGGATGGTTTTTTCGGCTGTTGCAATCTGTCGTTTTTGGAGCCAGAAGGGACCGTATTAGGACAAATGTGTTGGAGCTGATGTGCAACAGTTGATTGGTAAGCTAACATTAATGCTAACTTACTGTCATTGTAATACAAGTCGTAAAAGAGTAGCTTTTACTGGAAAAATGATGTATATTCTAAATACATGAATGGACTTAAGAGATGTAGTCACAAACCGTTTTCAACACTTTTCACTGGTTAAATATTTCTAAAACCGTCAGGCCAACGTGTAGACTGACCAATAGAATCGTTTTTAAAAAGACTTACAAGGTTTCTGCCCGACAGCGACGGTATGTTATTTAATAAACAAAGTTTTACCCAGTGGGTGAGCGAACTGTCAATCAGATCTGACACCGCAGAAATCAAAACCCCACAATCTTATTAATAATTTACACATAAACCAGCAGGATGCTTATTAGAGTGCCCAAATAAAGCTAGGATGACAGCTTGGGGACAAACGGGATTCTCTGTGGAAGAAGTTCAGTGTGAACTAGAGCCAGGTTTTTGTCGCCGTTGATTTAGTTTATTGTCTTTGGTTACGTTCCAGGAGAGTCCCAACAAAACAAGAGGTAAACAGATCTTCGCACTCACAAAAGCAGAAATAAATAGACACATTAACAAATTTTGCAAGTTTTAACCTCTCCATCTTCTATACATTTGATATATGCAGGCTCGTCACCAAGCTTTCCTTATTTATTTTCCTGAGTGAACATAAACAACTGGTATATTCAGCAACGTGAAATCCTCCTGTAACCACTGTAATTCCAATGGACCTACAATGGAGGTCAAAACCTTTTGGACACCCCATGCATTAGTCATATGTTGCATTAAGAATTGCTCATAAGCCACATGCTCTGTTCCGTCGAGGTCAAAACTGGATGTTTCAGCAACATAATGAAACGCATCCAGGAAGGACATGTTGAAACTGCCAACAATTTAGTTTTATTTTTTCTTAACAATAAACAAACTAAAAAAAAATCCTAACCAAAACTAAAAATGTGCAGTCAGTTAAAAATTTAAAGTGCATTCAATCACTTATTTAAGAATTAAACACTTTGGTTTTTGTCCATAATGTAGATCAAACCATATCTGATGTAGTTGTTGATATTACCTTTGTTTCTCCATGATATGAGTAGAAACTTTTGGGTCGTCTTTTCTGCTGTGAAATGTCTGGTGTTAATTAGCATTACAGCGCATTACCGCCACCGACTGTTGGGTTGAGTGTGAATGGACGGCCTTCAGCTGCATAAAATATAAAGCACAGGATTTGTTTCTTCACATTATTTTCACCCAGACAAAGGCCCTGTGACCCACTGAAAACAGGTTTGTGACCCACTTTTGGGTCCCGAACCACCAGTTGAGTCATTTTCCAGTTGGATCTCTTGCCTAAATATGGTCTGATTTATACAGAGGCTGTTAAAAAAACAATCACATTTCCACTTTGTGTCAGGAAGTCTGATACCTGCAGTATCTATTCATTCATCATACTTGTACATCACTGTAAATAATTAAATCCGACATAATTAAAAATTTGGTTTAGCTTCAACATCCACCGTTGTAGTATTGAGTCTTCATGAAACTAACTTGTTTTGATATTTAGTAATCTGCGTCGGAGATATATTCGGTCACTGAAATTATGCCAGGGTGATGAATTCATACTCCTAATGTATCTGAAGAGTCCAAAACCAACAGGGAATTTGCAATAATGTGAAAAAAATGGAACAAAGGGCTGACGTTCAAAAATAGAGATGCATTATAGATGATTTGGAGTGTACATATCTGAAGGAGAAATCTGAATGAAAGCTGTTACTGACACCGCTCTCTGTTCTTTCTTTTGAGTGTGTGCACCCAAACGCCTCCTCCTCTGTAGTGCAAACACATCTGATCCATGAAATGTGACCCTCCGTCTTTCACCGTCAATGGACTGACAGCTCTGCACAGCATCCTTTGGTAGAGAACAGACTCCGAATACCTTCTGTCTCGCAAATAACTGCGTTTAAAGCACAGCAGCTCAAGGTCAAACGACAAAAATCATACATACAGTCAGTCTTTTCTTTGTCTTCACCAAGGCACATTGGGTGTATCTCTTTTTATTGGCACAGTCTGACCTGTTCTCTCTCTCTCTCTCTCTCTCTCTCTCTCTCTCTCTCTCTCTCGAATTATTTCACTATCTACCACTTTATTAATCTGGCTGTCTTTCCTACTGCTTCTTACCGTCTCACTCTATCCTTGCGTCTCGTCTCCGTTCTTTCCATTTGCTTGATCTATCTGTCTGTCAAGCCAACCCGTCTTCTGCTGCATCTCTGTTTCTGTCCATCCATCTGAATCTCCCTCTGTCTCTTCGGGGGACACGGGGCCCAGTCAAATCGATCACATCACCCCCACCCTACCCTGCAACACTCGGATCTCTCTCTCCTCCTTGTACACCTCTGGCTGTATAGACAAGACCATCCATCAGCTTCTGCCTCTGACTCGCACACATGCACACAGACCTTTATTTTGACACACAAAGGTGTTCCACAGTGTATCTGTCCACTTGTGTCTAGTATCTGTCTTTTGCATCATGTACTTCGCCTCTCCTATCTGTCTGTCCATCTATCTTTGCATCCATCTCTGTCTGCCCAAATCCAAACACATCCCCCCCGTCTGCTGTTCCTGTTTCCAAGACGATGCAGTAATACAGTTATGTTCCATCTCTGTCGTCGTGCCTGGCAACGCTCCACTGCTTCATTACCACGGCAACAGAAAACTGTCCCCTTTCATTACAGAGCTTATTAATGCTACATAAAAATTTGTGCATGAGCGCGCACACATACACACAGTGACACAGCGGTGAAATGGCAGGATCTGCATGTGCGTTTAGGCACACAGAAACACACAACCACACTGCAGACAGGGGAAAAGAATAGACCTTAAAATGTACACACACACACACATATATATACAACAGCAACGCTGTGACTCAACCATAAATATTAATTTGCCGTATAATTGCCTGGACATATTAAACTTGGAAAGCCTCTTACTGGGTGCTAGACACATAGCATACTGCAGGACACGCGCTAGTGGCTTCAACTTAACAGCATTAAGTGCACTTCACTGCCTGGCTAAGGTCTCAACAAACCATACACACTGCATGCACGACTGAGTCCAGACTAAGGGGCCAGTGCTTTGCATCGCCTCGAACTAAAGCAACAACAAAACAGCAGGAAACATCTCATGAAAGGTTTGAGGAAGGCCCAACTCTCTATTCCCTACTTCAAAAATGACCAAAGCGTCCCACAGCGCTGCAGAGTAGATGTTGAGTCTTACAACTCAGATTAAATAAATGAAAGTAGAATGCATTTAGGGGGATCAAGCCTCCAGCCGGTGCCAAACATGATTCACTCCAGATTTTATTAGCTTGGTGGAAGATAGAGATACCTCAATTAAAACTTTGACAAAAATGTTGGATGTGTGTAGAAAATCTTGAACTGCAAGCCTGACCTTTGACCTTTCAACATGAAACGCTTTATGGCACCAGATCTCAACACTTTACATATATGTTGTAAATTAGTATCAAATCAGAGATGTTATTGATAATAAATATTTAAGTACATATATAAAAATTGGACTTTGTTAACAGTTTTTGCAGTCTTTGACCTTTTGACCTGTAACAATCAAAATGTGGTGGTCTGTTGTCAACAAGAGGTAATGACCTCAGCTTCAAAATGGGGAGTGTACCTATGTCCCAGTGGTACATAGATACTGGGGACCATAGGGCTCACTCCCCAAAATGAAGCCAATCTGGTAGGATCTTAAAGTTGTAATGCCACTAATTGGGAATTAACTAATAACACATAGACTTGCACTGAACTTTTGCGTTAAAACAAAGTCAATATTTTATTTCCAGGAGTCATTCCGGTCTATCCATTTCATCTGAAATCTCTAATAAATCTTTTAATCATTGCTCTGTGAATGAGATCTTGGGTCTAATTAGAAGGTTTGGTTTTGGTTTGTGTAGTAAAATGTGTTTTTCACCTTGACTGTATTTGTTTTTAATAGTTTCCTCTAATATAATTTTGTCATGTTTGATGAAATTGACCATTTTACTGAGTCCTCCCATTATGCCCAGAGACAAACACCAGTAAGAACATAATCCAGGGCCGAGATGATGCATAATAAATTCAAACTAGTTAATGCCAGATTGGACGTTACAGTATATAGGCCTTAAATTCTGACTGAATCCAAATCTGTTTCACTTTCATTTTACTTTCAAGTATTTGAGGAAAATTAGATATCAGAGTTAAACTTAATCATAGACTGTTAAAGTCATAGGAATTGTCCTATGTGTACTAATGATCTGGATGAAACAGATAAATATTTAAGTCTCTGAGTGAAAGTAATTACCTTACTAATATCCGTGTATTAATTTTCCATAACTGCTTAATCCTTCGGAGGGTCACGGGGGATGATGGAGCCTCTTCCAGCTGACTTTGGCGGGGGATATTCTGGACATATCTCCAGTTCATCGCAGCGCTGACACACAGAGACAGACGAGCATTCACACCCAGGGGTGATTTATGGTGACGAATTAACCTATTTGGACTCCGGGAGGAAGATACGGTACCCGGGGGAAACCCACTCATCTTCTGACTATGAGGCGACAGTGCTAACCGCTGAGCCACCGGGCCACCCCGCCTCACTAATAATTATCTGCTAATTTGTTTTGCATATACCCAGTATGAGATTAAAACACTGCACGTGGATTGACTCCAAATCCAGGATAAGGCCAAACACTTCCTTTGGCCCTCTCCTCGTTGGCTTCTTGAGAAAAATGGGACCTGCTTGAACAATCACATTAGTTATTTGTGCATATTTCCGACTCCTCAATTAAAACATGTCAAATTTGCATTGCCGCTGCACACGGCGGAGTCACAAGATGCTTCTGCCAAGATTAAATTGTCAAAAACATCAAACATAAAAAAAACCCCTCATGGTATCATTCCCCTCAAATGAGCGTGGTTAATTGGATTTTTATTTTCTTTTTCTTTTTTCTTTGCAACCACCTGAACAGTGAAACTCAACCATTTAACAAAGCCTTGAAGGTAAACACATGATACTTCTGAGAGTGACTTAACAATTCCCTCTGATTGTTTAAGGGTCTCTTTACTTAAGATAGTGGCTTATTCTTGAGGCTGTTCACTATTGGGAACGGCTTTGAGGATTCTCTTGTTCTTGACTGTTTTCATCCTCCGCTACAGATAAGGGGTTTACTTTCGGAACTTTACGCTCATCCTCTAGGGCTGTTGAATTCCAGTGCGTTACATGCAACATCGTGAACACCACAGCCTTGGAGTATGTAGTCATAATTTGTTCTCATGTACCTGTTGCCGGCTGTAGTAAAGTGAAAAGGAGCTGCATTCCTTGAGACATGAATATTTCATGACATGTGCTTCACCAGCATCACTTATCTCTGCGATTGATGGATCGGTTGCACAGTATATGTGTACATATTTTCATCCAGCTTCTCAAGTATGTCTCTCTTGACCCTTTTGAGGTGGTTGAGTCAGATGTTTCATTCTGCTCATAGTCCTCAGTAGTGCATTCAAGGTCCATCTCAGTTTTATATCCAGGTTGTTGAATGGAGAACTGCTTTGGCTGCGGCAGACGTCACTCTGTGGTACTTGATATAGATGGAATAATGGTTATCCTGTGAAGATGATGTTCCTGCAGATGATGATGACATCACAACCTGATGATGCAAAGCCACAGTCCAGTGGAATGAGTGACTGAAAGAACAGGCTGAACTCTCAACAGGAAGCTAACTGACATTAACCCATAAAGACCCAAAGATCCACCGTCGACCAAAACCATCTACTGATCTGAACTGTTTAATACCTGTTGATCCACTAATCCTATCAATACATGTAAATAATTGG
>JAPQRQ010000011.1:10696835-10708598 GCA_037367365.1 Apogon talboti | reverse complement strand
ATATGACCCATTTGGACGTTCAGAGGCTCCGTAGTTACCGTGGAAACACCGTCATCTTCTACAACATTGATTGACCAGTAAAACCCATGGAGTTGGGTCAATGACTGTGGATGGACACACTTGGTTTATGTTCAGTTAATGATATATTGTACTGACAAAGTCACTTTTTCTTCAGTTTTCTCTGTTTTTGATATAATAACCCTCAACTTTAATCTAAATTTTTATGAACATCTACATGATCAGTGAATTATATAGAGGAAAATACCTGATTTTCACTTAAAAAAGGCAAAATACATAGCCTAATATTAGAATAAAGGGTGATAAAACACTTAAGAAAGGTTAACAATAGAGAAAACATCATTTGGGAACTGCCACAAAAGTAGCACTGGGTCTTTATGGGTTAAATAGTTGAGCATCAACAACCTTCATCACATTTTTAATCTTCATATTCTTAGTATTTGAGACTGAATTTGCCAAAAATGCCAGAGGTCTCCACCACAAAAGTTTGCTGCTGCTCCTCAGTTAGAAGGACCAACTTCTCACTTGTCATTAATTATTACTTGATCATTGACTCCATCGTTGCCCACCTGACAAGAATGTTAAATAACAAAAATTCAATAGCATCACAAGCAGAAGCTTATGAATGAGCGCAGACATGGAGTGAATAAAGTCATGAAGAGCCTGGAGTGTGCATCTGGAATAGAGTTAAAAATCTTTAATATTTAATAAACTCCCAAAGAATGTTAATTAGCAAATTTAGCTATATTCTAATTATCATTAACAGTAATGGAAGTGATATTCCTTAGTGTCATGGCTGGCATAGCAGTTCCCGGTAGGTCTGTGTGTCTGTTATTTGGCAAAAAGATGTATATATCACCCAGGACTGAACTCCCTTTCTGCCTGAAACCAAATTAATTAATGCTTGATAGAGTTCTGGATAAATGTGGAAGTAGCATGCATCAGTTTTTACTGGGTTTCCAGGAGCAGAGCTGTAAATGTTCACTGTTCAAATATTACAGGTGTTTGTTTTGAGCTGCACCATTATCATAATATTTTACAAGGAGTGTTACACAGTGGGTTTGTTGTATTAATAAGTGTTCAGTTTCAGTTCACTTTAACTAATGGAGTTTGTGTGACGTGTTGTTTTGCTGCTCTTGAAGAAATAATAATTGACATAGTGATGACTGACATTTACTTCAAGGAGAAACTGTGAAAATGTGGCATTAATATTGGAATAATGACAAACTGTGCAGGGTTTCCAGTCACAAATATCAACACAAAACTGACACAAGCCTCCAGAAACATTATGGATCAATGTTCTGCCTCTAAACATCGTCATATCTTTGGCCAAATAGCCTAAAACGACTCCGAAGCAACAATTGTAAGGAAAATAAATATATCAAATGATTACACAAATATGTGTATTAAATCAGATGTCACAACTGGTTAACAAGTAAAGAGGGCTGCAAATAATGGTGATGCATCATTGTTCATTTTCAGAATTAATTAATCAGTTCATTGTGTGTTGGTGAAGATGTTATCCTCATACGCCTTGTTTGGTTCACAATACAGAGATGTTCAGATAACTGTCACAGAATTCGCATCGAATGAGCAGGAATAATAAAAAAAAGTATATGTCTACAATAAAAACGAATAAAACTTTCAGTCTAAATAGGAATACAACTTCATATTATTTTATTTAATTTCTAATGTAAAACACTGTAGCAGCTAAAGAATATTTAAGAGAAAATAAACAGAAATCTAAATTTGTTGTTAGTCTTTGGTCCAAATAATAGAATCGTATTGTAATTGTAAACAGACTGCTGTGAGCGTGACCTGTTGTTTCAGAATGCCCATCCAGACAATAATAGCAGGTTCTTTTTCAACAAATCAAGCCGTTCTGCTCTTTCTGCTGTTTGTCTGTTTCTCTTTTTATCCACATTGTTGGAGATTGTGTTGAACAGCGTCTTCCTTTCAACACTAGCGCAGGGGGCCGAGGTCAGGCCAAAGTGTCTGAGTCTGACCCGGCATCCGGGTCAGGCCAGGACACCACAGCCTGTTGACTCTCCACTGCTGGAAGTGGATCTCTGAGGCAGAAATCGTTTGCTCTGCCAAATATACTTCCTTTTGGACGAGAGTGTTTGAGCTTCTGGGTGCACCAGGATCTTCACCCTCCTCCAGAATTTCCTCAAACCCTTTCATGAAGCTGCTCTTACTTGTGTTGCTGCCGTCGCTGCGTTGACAAGCCGAGCCTTTTCTGGAGGCTCTGATGTTCTGGCTGTATTTGTCCTCGGCTACCCCCTCTAGTTTCTTGGTTAGTGCAGCTTGACAGCATCTGAAACAAAAAGTAAAATAGTCAGCTATAGGGTGAGCAAGAACATACGGTATGTATAATAATAATAATACAAAGGAAAATCACCCAGGTAGTTGGACGTTTATCCACGTCAAACTAATGGGACATGATGCATAAAAGATAAAGTAAATAACCTTATTTCTTTATTATTTATGTATGTAATATATTACTTTATAAAACCATAAACAATTCTATACAGTATATCAGTGGTGGGCCTTCACTGACCTATATTTACACCCTACATTTTTATCATATTTATTCATTGAAGATGTATTAAATAATTCCCAATAGTCTATTCTCTTTATTTTGTAGCTGTCCCCTTGGTCAACAGGAGGCTCAATGTGTTCACTGAAAATGACCTCTCTTCTTAAGAGAGAAGTTTGTACATTATACTGAATATTTATGATAAATTATAAAGGTCCAGTGTATAAGACTTAGGATAAGTCTAATTACAGAAATAAAATATCAGTGTTACGCCACCAGGGCATTTGTTCTGTGAAGATGTATAAGATTATTCCCAACTGTCTATTCTCTTTATTTTGAAGCTTTTCCCTTGGCCACTGCTTCCAATCGTGTATATGTATATTAGAGTGTTTGTCCAATCATATTTCATCATCATGTGTTGCCAGGTAAAAGAAATCTGCCCCTCGGCTCTTCAAATAAATGGAATGAACTTGTTGCTTTGTCCAATTTTCATGTTGTCCACACGGGGGCGATCTAGCAGTAACTTAGCAAACCACATCTGTAGCGACTTGCATAAGCAAGTATACTGGTTTATATTTAGTAGTTGTTTTTCCCAAGAAATTAATTATGTTGCAGACATATTAAAAAAAATAGGCATTGAGTTTTTGTCATTTTATTTAGTGAATAATGATTCCGTTAGACATGATTCATGGTGCAGCGGTGAAACCTGCTGAGTTGTGTTCATTAGGTTTCTTGCTTTATTAATGTATTCATTCTTGACATGTGTGATACTTGTCTATGATGTAACTCCCTGTTCTATTGCATTTGTTTGTATATTATTGATATTTAAAGGTGGATTAAGTCCAGTGGAACACCACTAAAGGCCTAGGTGTGAATTACACGCCCCTCCACTGCAGTGCATATTATTATGTGCTGTATGTTGTACTTTAAATGCCTTCTTATCATATCAGAACTGGAGTGTACTAACTCTGTTGAGATGGACATATTAGTAATTGGTGCCAGTAGGAAGTTTGACAAAGTTTGATTCAGATTGTGGTTTAATGGATATTATCAAGCTTCTTCCCTAGAATTTCTGAGTAAAAAATAGCCCAAAAATCACTGTAGAATTGCTTTGACTCACATTCATTTCCTCTAATATAATAGTCATGGTGCATATTTACTTCATTTGAGGTGAATTTTTTTTTTTGAGATTTTATAATATAATACACCAGGGAATAGGTTTATAGATGTACCTGTGTTTGTATACAAGGTCAAGCCAAATGTGAAGTGGGTTGTTTGCGTCATTTTCATTGTTTTAGTCATCCTCATTTCCCTATCTGAAATGACTGACAGCTGGAATTACATCAGCGATGGTGTAGGCAGATGTGCTTTCCTGGTTAGCTCTTCTCATAATGCCAGAACATTCATAGTTTTCTGCAGCGATGCCCACCAGTTTCCTGTCAGTGTCATGGGCAGATTGTGGTCGGCAGCATCAGCACAAATCTCTCGCTTCTGTTCCAGGAAGCTCTGTCATAAAGTAGGTGTCGTTCCACCTCGTTTTGACATCTTGTTGTAGGCATTTAGGTGGAACTCGCATCTCAATCTGAATATCCTGAGAGAATATGCAAGAGTGTTGAAAGTGCCGAAACAATCTGTCTGCCACTTTCCATGGCATCAGTGAAAGTCCGCTGTGACCACAAGCTGCATCGTTTGTGCAATGGAGTGTAAGCCACGCACTCCCATGTTGTCCACGGCTTTTGTTTTTATGTTACGAACATTGTCCTGCAGCATTACACACAATTCAGACAGCAGAATATGCCACTCATCAAACATTTCCTTTAAGACGGATGAAATCATGTGTGATCTGTGGAAGTGTTTCTTTTTTTCCCTCTCAGCGCTGTGTCATCATGCATGAAACTTGGGTTCAACCAGTGTTCGGCAAAAACTTAAAAATGACTCACAGCGCTTGTCAAAACACCAGATGTCTGCGGTGGCCGTCGCAGAGGTATTTTTTCTAAAAGAAAGTGACGTCATCATGGGATCTAAAAGATGTGCAGCAAAAGTGTGCTGTGGTTTCAGATGTTGAATTACATTATTGTTGTTATTATTATTATTATTATTATTATTATTGTTTTATTGGGTTTTTTTTTGTCTGAGCTTAAATTATATTTTGCAAGGCTATGGCCCCTGAAAACAGTGGCTGTGATGACATTGTATGTCATCGTGGAACATGTTGGAGTTCCAACTGAAATTACATGCAATTTTGTAAGTTTTTGTAATGAAATAGTTTTGTGAAGTTGTACACAAGGATAAGTCTTTGCCCAAGGTTGACACAGTTGAGTCTGTACTGTGTATGCCTGGTATTAGTGCTGACAAAATCTATCTAAAATAACAGACAGGTTAAAACTATTCAAACATTAATTTTTGCACCTATTGTCCACAAGAAAGCAATCCAAGAGTCATAAATACTGGTACAGATATTTATAGAAACATGCATTTTAAAATATCTATTCCTGCACAATACAGAATTCATGTAGAAGGTGTCTCCTATGGTTGTATCAGTCTGTGACTTGCAAAATATACAGTACATATTACAGGGTTCCCGCGGGGTCTTAAACAGTCTTAAAGTCTTGATTTTACAAATCTACATTTAATGCCTGAAAACATCTTTAAAAGGTATTAAATTTGATTAATGCCTTTATGTTTCCATAATATTGTTGGCTGTATTGTGTTTAAATGTGTCTGTTAAATGTCCAAGCTGCAAAGAAACTAATGTTAGTCGACTCAGTTCCACCCGTTCCAACCCGACAATTTATATTGAAATTAGGAACCAATTGTAGATAACTTTGCAGCCCCTGGTGAGAAGTTAGTCTGAACGGTGGGAATCAAGGCATTGAAGTAAATAAATACATTTTCTCTGAATTCTAGGAGTCAGGAATTTTTGCCAGAATGACAGTGAACTGGGCATTAAATTCTGTTCTAAGTAGTCTTAAAAAGTCTTAAATTTAACTTGTAGGAACCTTGATATTTGCACTTACCCTTCAATATTGTCTCTCTTTAGCTAAGTTTGGCTGTGAAGTCTCTGTCATCATTAGCACAGGCCTGTTTTTTAATGACCTCCAGTTCATTTTAAACCATGCAAAATAACACTGTGTGACTCCTGTCTGTTATGTACTGCACAGTCACATGTGGATTTTCAGAATAATCTTTATCTTTATCTGAGATTTTTGTCCAGCCATTTCTTGGACACTATTCACCCGACTACTCACTAAGACATGTACTTTAATCGGTTAATTGGTCTGTCTAAACCACCCGTAGATGTGAGTTTTTGAGATTGTAAGAAAGAAGAAAAAAAATCCTGCTATGTTCATAAAGCGGAAAGATCTTACAAGAGATGTTCCAAAAACTGTACAGATTTCTACATTAAAAAGTTGAATACAAAACAAAGTAAAGTAACGAGCTTTAAATGCAGAAGTTGTACTCTTCTTCCACTAAGTGTTATCATGTTCAACAATGTTCTTATTAAACTGCAATGTTCAATCAGCACCGTTTCTAAAATCCGCAACAGATGCTGAAGATGAAATGAACTGAATTTTATGAACCAAGACATCAATGCACTTCACTGAGACTTTATAAACGCTTTCTAGTCTCAGCAGAAGAAACCCAGTTCTTTGAAGAACAAAGCAGGATGTGCCATCTCTGATCACAATCTAAATCCAAGCCGTCACTCACAGAGGGAGATGTGTGTGTTTTCCTTTTCTGTTTCAGTAAATGTATACATTTGTGTGAAAGTTGCACCCTTCAAAAACACAAAGGTCTGTTTTGCAGCCCTTCAGATGATTTCCTATACGCTTAAAGCAGTCTTTATCCACAGAACAAAAGCATCGCAGACTAAACCCTTAATAGAAGACGCCGTCGACTCTTCAAGTGAATCTTAGCTGGAAAACAGTCTGCAGAGGGACAGTCTGTGTGTTTTATGCGTAAGGGCGACTGTCATATAGACTGAATACCACCAAATATAACAGGTTCAGCTCTGTACTGCTTTAGTGGATTCCCTTTTGTAACAAACACTGTCAGATCTCCTCATTATCATCAATGATCCCTTAGGCCGAATCCATAATGTCTTATTCACTTAAGTGTATAACTAGTATCCTAAATCATTAAAAGACATACTTTAATAATAATGTTTCATGGCATAGAATAATCTGGGCACCTCTTATTGTGTTATTTGTTCATGCTGTTTATATTATTTTAAAATTGAGGTAACCCTTTAACAACGGCAATCTCTCCGGCGCTGCATTTTACACTTTACAGCAATTGAATGACTGTAAGTCCTGAACCGTTTGTTGTATCCACAAAATACACAGGCTAAAAGAAATGCCTGGAAATAACAAAAAAATATGAATCCATAATATGGATACTGAATGTTCAAGACCAAAAAGCATGTTTAAACAGATGTAAAATAGTTGAAAGTTTATGTCTGCAGTTTCAAAGTTTAATTATGGACATTTACAGTTGTTTCTGATCATAAATATGCTAAAAAGTTGAAGTCTGTTTTTGTCTTTTTTACTAAAACACAATTTTAAACATTTATTATTAATAATAATGATAATTAATGGCCAGATATTGAAAGTTAAGTCCTTCCTGAAAACAAAGGTGCAAAAGAATTGGCCAAAAAAACACTTTTATTGCAAAGAAAACATGAAGACACCTAAACGGCCTGTTACAACGGCAGACTGAAAAGTGTTAAAAAGGTTTTATATGGCTTCTAAATAAGGATTACAATGTTTTTCACTGGAAGTGTCAAAGAAACTAATTGTAAATGGGGAAACGTCAATGTAACCACAGTATAATTGTAGTTTTTATGAGAATGTGCTCAGTAAATGTGTGTTTTGTGCTGCTTTAATCTTACTCACAGCTTGGAACCACCTTAATGTAAGAGTAAGTCACTGATGGTGATCAAAAGTGTGGGAAATATTTTTAACCAGAAAAATGTTGCACTAAAACATAATGAGCAATTTTTCTATTGAAAAGCAGAGCATGTACAAACCTTTAGACAGCATCACAGAATAATGTGTAATGCATTTCTGCTTAAAGATTAACCATGCACCTGGAAAGATATGTACAGGATAATGACTTTAATGTGGTTACAGAAATCCATACTTCACACACCACTAATATAGACCAGTTTACAGACAGACTTTGAATCATTATGCAACAAGCAGAGTAAACTTAGCATGTAATTTATCTATGGTACAGATGATGCTTGATTCTAATCAGTAATAAAGCTGCAGAAGTCAAAATCAGTGGGAAAAAAATGTAAAATATACACCTTGGTTCTGCAGCTGTCTCCTATTGGTCCAAACCCCAATAAAACTAAATATAAATTGATCTGTAATGCCACTTTTACAATATTCCACATCAAAACATGAAGTTGAGCATTAGATTTGCGAACAGGCCACTTCTCATGGCCCCGCCCACCTGTCTGTTTGCCAAAACCTCCATCAGTGGAGTAGATTGTCTGAAACCCAGAGCAGTAGCAGATGCAGAAACCTCATGTCCACATGAAAGGTAATTATGGAGCTTTTGCCCAATGACACTGAAAACGATCAATCACCGATGCTTTAAGTAACAATAATTAAACAGGTCTTACCTTTGGAAGATGAGCTGTCCCTGAAGTGTGTGGCAGATTGATTGTCGGTGAGCTATGGGCAGAAGCGTGTGGTGATTAAAACCAAAGACCTCCCACCGAGTAAAACTGATCAATTTTCTCCATCTTTGGATTCCCAGATAAAATACAATTAGATTCTACTTAGCGGCTGAGAGCTCAAAGAACCTTGAGTAAAATGCTTTAAATAAATAAGCTCACTGTGAAATGTAAAAAAAAAAAGAACATATAGTATAGTATAAACCCAATTTTTATAGTGGTGGATACAGGTTATGTAATGTGTCAGTGCGGTGTCTACTTTGTGCCGGTGGTGAAATAATGAAGAACTTCCTCAAATAGAAGTGAATGGATGTGTACAGAAGGAGTAGTTTAATCCAACTCACAATCCAGAAATTGAGTCGTAAAAACTCACTAATAATAGATGCTGGTATTGTTGCCGTGAGCTGACAGACAGTTGTGTTTTTTTTCTCACGGAGGTCGGACTCCTTCAGGGTGTGTATTAAGCTGATGATACCACTTTTATACAACTCAGTGGTCAAGTCAGTTGTCACTTTTCGCTCCTCTTGCTCGGCTAGGCAGTATGAGCCCTGCCAACGGAAATTGGCTGAAAACTGTTGCAACCGAGATTACAGGTGTCAAACTACCTCAGCTGGCTGACAACTGTAACAAGCAGGCTGTCAGGAGAGCTAAGGCCGCCCTAAATCGCCCTCCTGCATCTAATTTATATAGGATTAGAGCCGCTCCCCCTCAGGCTCAGGCTGTAAAACGCCGTGTCCAGCAGGAGGCCGAAAAACAAAGGCACATCACCCAGGCAGGTGACAATTACAGCAGGAAAAGCCAGACGCAGCGGTCATTAAATAGTTTTATGGGCTAATAGGTTATTGAATCACACAGAAGGGGCTTCACAGTCAACTATTCAGCTCAACTACCAAAATCCCAAATGAGGAGATCCTTTGGAAAAACGCCGCTAATCCGCCCAGTGCAGACTCAGAGGCTCAGAAGCTCTTCGACACGCACCAAAGCAGTGTCAGAGGTCGGAAAACACATGTAGGAAATGTCTGATTTCATCTCTGTCTTTTTTTTTTAAATCTAAACTTTGCCCGTAGTTAAAAAGTCAAAGCGTATATCATGTATTTATCAGCTGGTCCTCGTTTTGTTTGCAAATGTACCTGTCGTCGGACTGATAAAGGATTATATTATCTTATTTTAAAATGCATTTACTTATTTTTTTTTTATTATTTAACCACGAAAAATCTCATTGCAATTAAAAAATCTCCTTTTCAAGAGTGTCCTGGCCAAGACAGCAGCAGCAGAAGTTACACAAAATAGACATCACAACCATCCATCCACACTAAAAATATACATGCAACACAATAAAAGTCATAGAATAGAATAGAGATCTTTATTGTCCACATTCTTTGGTCTCACAGAAATATAAAAACATATTATTACACAAGATGTCACTGCCAGTACAACAGACATACAAGAGCTTCTCACCCCATGGGTTTGCAGACACACAAAATAAGCATAGACCAAGTGGCCCAATATAAATAACAATATCAATTGCAATATTAAAATAATAAATCCGTAAATCACCACAATGCCATTGCGCAAGGAAAATTAAGCACCTTATGTGAATATGGCTAACCATAAATTAGAAAATAGATAATTTTTTATTCAGTAAGATAATAGAGGATGTTCTGAAAGATGTCTTATAAATGTTTGTTGTTGTTGAGGGTACCCTGTATCGGCATCCTGACATACAGGTAGATACATAAAACACTAAACTAAGAACATACATATAAAGCACTGTCAATAAATTTAATTTAAAAGGTACTAAAAGTATAACAATTTTCCTTAAAAGCATCTCAAAACAGAACCTGATTCAATCAATTAGAAAAACATTTACATCCAGATTTATCCTTTTCCCTTAGGTTTAAAATGACTTTGAATGTGTTAAAAGAGACCAGTTCCTTGAGTTTAATCTCCTTCTGTAGGTTGTTCCAGGCAGTGGGAGTGGAACATTTAAAAGCTTTCTTTCCCAGTTCTGTTCTGACTTATAGAACTTAGAGATAACAGACCCTGGGACTTTCCCAGAAATAGTTCTATGGAATGATGCAAAATTCAGAAGAAACGTTCCTATTGGATATAAGGATGAAGTGAACAGCCACAGGTTGCCGTTGCTCTAGTATCACGTCTGTACTTTCTTATGAGTGTCATATTATAGGAACGCCTTGAAAGAATTTCTTGTAATTTGACAAACATTCTCTTGGAGCCATTGGTGAACTGATTAGATTTTGGTGGATAAAGGTCAAAGGTGAATGTTTATGTTACCTCCTGCAGTTATTGTAGTTCATGTTTAAATAATGGGAATTCTTTAATGATCAGAACCTTTTTGCCGTTGTGTAGTTATCAGGAATCTGTTCTGTGGGTCATATTTTCAAGCAACTTAAATAAAAACCCTTAAGGCTCCCACACATTGTGAGATCTCAGCAGTTTTATAAGTAGATTAGCAGATAAAGTGCACGACACGGATCTAATTGACGTGTGTGTTGACTGTACGATGAAAACATTTACTGACTCTCTCGTAAATGTACAAGAACAAAATACCGTCAGTGTCTGTCATCTACTTGTGCTGCTATAGTTGTAAACAATGAAACTAAACTAATGATCACACTGTCAAAGATATTATGACTAAAGGCCAAGGATTGCAATGTTGCCCGTTTCACTATTGATGAAAACATAACTGTGTCATTATGAGGTTCAGTTCCCTGATGTCGTCGAACCTTCTCTTCATGTTTACGACAGAAAATATTGTGGTTCAGCAGATTTCCTAGCTGTGATGGGGAGAATAGTGACACATGTTTACCTTTGATTTTGACAATATTAACCCATAAAGACCCAGTGCTAACTTTTATATCAGTTCCCAAATGAAATTTTCTCTATATTTAACCTTTTTTAAGTGATTTATCACCATTTATTCTAATATTATCTTCTGTAATTTGCATTTTATCACTATAAATCAGGTATTTTCCTATATTTGATTCACTAATTATGTAGATGTTCTTGAAAGCTCAGATTGAAGTTGAGGTTATTATATCAAAAACATAGAAAACTGCAGAAAAAGTGACTTTTTCAGTAAAATATATCAATAACTGAACATAAACTACACATTTCCATCCACTGTCATTGATCCAACTACATGAGAACCACTGCACTAGTCCATCATCTGTCCTCGTCACCATTGGAACAAAATTTCAGAGTTTAAACCTTTACGTTACTCCCTGTGTGTCTTGAATCACCTTTTACAAATTGATATTTTGAGTTTACATAATGAGTTTGAATCATTGCTTTCAGTATTTGTATCATGTAGTGTTTAGAAAAAGGTTCAAGCAGCCACTGAACACTCTGTGCTTTTGCAGCCTTCAAAGCCTGATTAAATGCTGAACCTGTTGAGAGCTCAACTGGAGCTGTAACTTTTTTCTCTCTCTCTCTCTCTCTTTAACACATAAATAGTCCCAGGTATGCCTGATCTCTGGCCATTCGGTGCATGGCTTAA
>JAPQRQ010000011.1:10676066-10692766 GCA_037367365.1 Apogon talboti | reverse complement strand
TAACCAATCCTTGTCATTATTTTCATCGTTTTTTATGCTGTCCTCAAATGAGGACAGTGGGTTAAAATGGGTTAAACACCATCAGCTACTCAACAAATGTTGTGTTTGATAACAGTATTGTGAAAGCAGACTATACAATTCAAGACAAACTACAAAAAGTACGGCTAAACTTCATGATCAAATCCTCTGGCAGTTTTATTGCCCCTGATTTCCACCAGATCCAACTGTGTCACATCCCAGGCTGTGGAACTGATCATAACCAGACCCCCAGTCACATAAAATTACAATATCCATGTCAGTAACCAACACTCATACAAAACAGTACTGAGGATGAGCCATGTTGTTGTTGAACTCCACTGGCCTGTATTAATTTTATCTGTACACTGTAAGAAATTATAACGGACCAAAAGAAAATGTTTAACTACACGGCCTATTGGATCTATGGTGGTAGCACAAAAATCTGGTAAAAATGACATTTAGGTGTTGAAACGGACACAACATGCTTTTTCCGAAATGCTTCCAGGGTGCAGGGGAAGGTAATCAGAGGTTAGTGTAACTCCTGAAACACAGCAATAGCAGAGCTGTCTGTCAGGGACAAATAAGTTTTATTTGGTGAAATTGCTAGCTGTCAATCAAATCTCAGACTGCACAGCAAACAGACACCGACTCACCTGTCAATCACAGAGATCACCCCCTTAATTATGCATCAATATTGAACCGGGGGTCAGTTATATATAGAGTAACAGCGAGACAGTAACTCACTCTATATATGTGTAATATGAGCAGGATCATTTTTGTAGAAGCGGCGACGCAGCGAGAGACAAAATACTTGAGATTTTCCTATACATTAGCCTGTCATGTATTGTTTTGAGTAAGTGGCAGATTCCCTGAGGTACACCAGCTGTCAAATACAAACACATCAACACAACACCGTATCAGAACCGATGCCGTTTGCTCCAGTAGTATCAATAGTATCTTTCAAATGGACGTACTGTGGCGTGTAAAAGTAGAGGGTTTGCAAATATCGCTCTGAAGCGCGGTCGTTGTTTTCAGTGGAAAGTGATGGAAGCTGCTGCCTCAAATTTATTTACAGTATTGCTCTGAGGAAAACTTTTTTTCTTTGTTCGCTCTCAGGGCAGTTGTTTCCCTGAGTGCTCGACTGAAGCGGCCGCCTCCACTGCTGCGGTATAAACACTTTTAAATCCTTCAGCCTTCGTTTTTTTCCTCACACGTCTCCTGCTTTCGGGCGCAGTTAGCACCTTTAAGGTCTCATGGCCTCTGATGCCGCGATTGTCTCATTTTGACAGGAGGTGCGTTTAAGAGGTGGTTTCTCTATTCCTGAGTTTCACAAGTTATTAAGATGAGTCTTTTGTGGAGGAGAACTTCACGGACCCAGAGTGACATGTTGAATACATGCTCTGATTGGTTGTTATTTTTCCTAATCCACAATATGCCACTCTTCCCACGGGCAAAGGTTGGGCATCGATACAGCTCTGTTCACTCT
Organism: Apogon talboti; assembly: GCA_037367365.1. Classification (NCBI taxonomy): domain Eukaryota; kingdom Metazoa; phylum Chordata; class Actinopteri; order Kurtiformes; family Apogonidae; genus Apogon; species Apogon talboti. The sequence goes on along the minus strand of JAPQRQ010000011.1, from coordinate 10,691,262 downwards.
GCATCGCATTGAACACTAGTGTCTAAGATTCCATAGCTTCAAAGGGTTATATAAAAAGCTTACATTGTGCAAAGGCTGTCATGTTGAAGAAGACCCCGCCGGATGAGACGCTGGTTTTTAATCCGCGGGCATTAGTGTTGGTTACAGATTGCTGAAACACCATACGCAGAAAGGGAGTGTCAACATCAGCCCAGCTCAGACTCATATTGATATGAAGCTGATAGCTTTATCAGCCTTAAGCACATGTAAACGGTTTGCGGGAAAGGTGTGCGTTACTGCAGTGGCTTGTACATCAGTCTGATGTTTGAGTTTTACACCTACACTCACCTTCTTGTCATCACACTTTTCATCCTCTGCACTCATTGCCAACACCTCCACCGCTGCGTGTTAAATGTAATACGTTTCCTTGTATTCAGTATTACCTGAATCCCGCCCACTCCCTTGCACTTTGGGCACGTTGGAGAGTCTTAGAATTCGAGTTAAATTTGGCAGACAGAGGTGCAAACACGTCTGGTTTCCAAATTGAAAGGGTGTAAAATCTGGTGGGACTGTTCCCATACAAAATATTGTGACCTGTAATGAGCATGTAGGCAAGGCTCAATAGGAGTTTTTATAACCCAACGTGCACATATTCAACAACAGGGAAGGACTGACGCTGAAGAGCTTTGGGATGACAGAAAAATGACATTTGTTTTGAGTTTTAAAACCTAGTGAATGTTCATTTGATGCGATTGCCAATTGAATATAGAATCACTTACGGGTATTCATTCGTTCGTTCATTTATTTATTTATTTATTGATTGAACTGCCTGGAGCGGTGTTGGAGGTTGTACTGTGTGTTCTGTTAATGATCATTTGGGGACCTTTTCATCTGTGTGTCTGACATGTTAAGTTGATTGTTAAAGCAGTCTGAGGCTTCTACAGCTACAGTAATAAGGCTTTACTGTGTAAACTGTAAATGGTCATTTTGAGATATATTTCTCTACCGTTCATTCGACTGTTGACTGCAGTAGAGGGATGCAGGGATGATGGAGCCTGTCAAAGCCTGTCGCTACTTCATCACAGGTCTGACGGAACCTATACAGAACCCACTCAGACATGCACGAACATGCAAACTCCACACAGGAAGGATCACTGTGCCGTCCCTGTTCGGGATGTTTCAGCTCAAATTACCAATTTTGCTTGGATGTGAAAGAAACTCATAGAGAAATAATGATATAAACTTTACAAGGAACCAGATATCCTTGTGAGTTATTAAAATATTAAGTTAATGTTAAAAATTTATCCCAAATCAGCTTTCAGTTCATATCGGATTCTGTGCATGTTTCATTGGTTATTACTGGAGGTTGCTGGAGACTTTTACAGGCCAATATATTAACAGTTTGGATCAGTAATAATGTCAACATGTTGTTTTTGATATTACACACATCTTATGGAGCTACAGTAAAAAACACACCTACAGCTTGTATGATTCTCCATTAACATTGAAATATGATAAAAAAGTTAATGTCTATTCTCAATAATTATCATGATAAATGTCAAACCAATATTTCTTTTAAGTTTAAAGCTTTGACTTTTATTTTTCCCCTGAGTGAGATCTGAAGGAACCAGGGGGTGACTTGTGGTTTTCTACTTTAGAATATTAAAACATGACCTAAAAGCATCAGTGTACAAAATAAAAAGTGTGGAAGTTCTTCCTCAGATCAGTGTACTGGATTGTAGAGACATGAACTGAATTTATTTACACCGACAATCTGGAGGATTTATGTGTCCACTGGAGGCAGTATCAGAAAGTGACCAGATTGGATGAGAGCCATTAACCTCCGAGGACCCACTGTCCACGTATGAGGACAAGACATTCACAGCTTCATACAAAAAAAAGAAACAACTGTCCACCGCAAATGACATTCCATAAAATTTTTTAAGAATGCATCTGAAAAAAACTGTTGCATCATGATGTTTCTAATATAAGCAATTAATTAATTAAAAAAAAGCCAAAACTCAAAAACCTGTGGGGCTCCTGGGTCTGAGGAGGTTAAGAAGCAACTTTTAGAGTCATTTCAGACTAAACTGTGAATATGTGACCTATGGACAATTCCAAACAGATCTTTACTGCAGCTATTGACAACACAAACAGTACAGAAAACACAGCTAAGCTAAAATATGTAAACTATCATGAAGATTATAAGACACAGTGTTATTTGGACAAAACTAGATGATACTATAATACAGATGTGTGTAAACAGTGAGGTTTATGCTTGTGTTACAGTCTATGGATACATGGCGTTGATTCATTGGTGGTTTTGGTCCTAAGTGTGTTCTGGTACATGACCTCAGCCTCCTGTTGAGATTTTGGAACACTAATAATACTATTTTTAACTCCCTTTTATTATTTATGGTCAGAATGTGGCAAATATTTCACAAGTCTAGAGGGGGATGATTTAAAACATTTATAATGATTAAAAAAAAAATCATATGAAGAAAACTGACCCTTAAGTCAAATAAAAAGGTGCATTACAATAATATATATCACTATATAAATCACTATATTATCACTAAATAAAATACTATGACATTTACATCATGACATTATGTTATTATGGTTCCAAGTTGAGTGTTCCAGTTGAGAAGGCTAATATTTGTCATCTCTAACTACTGGAGAAAAGCTCCGCCAGTACTGATGCTTTATAACACTGTTGTTTTTCTATTGGCACAGATTAAGCAGTCAGGGTTTATTATTGTGTTATTTTTGCTTTGGCTTTAGTAAAGTTGGCTTTAACATGACCCACAAGTGCCAATAAGTGCTTTCGTTAGCGCAGAGATGATTCAACTTGGTTCTGTGTCAAGTGTGGTCCTCCAATGGAAACAGTATGCGTTAAAAATGGTCTTGGATTGTTATTAGTGAGTATTGGAGTCGCTGGTGTAAATCAGAAAACAACTTTAGATGAACAGCGTATAAAACTTATGTGGCATTGATGACAAACTAGACTAAAAATATACTACACAGTGTCTGAAGGATAAAATCTGTACCGTTCAGTCTTAGTTACACACTTGAACGTATGGAGTGCAGTATTAGATGTTGCTGTTACTGTGTAAGTGCCATTATTAGTCGACTCCCTACGAAGACTTTGTGCAAATAGACATTCTGATTTGTATTCTTTCGTGCTTTAAATGAGCAACAGAAAAAAATGTAGCCTTTGTTCACAGAAAACAAACCCGACAGATTTAATCAAACATTTAATGATGCCGAATGAATGGCTACGTTTCAGTAGTATTGAGTGAACAGCCGTGTCGTCATTGTGTACCGACTTGATTTTGAGTGGAAGTGTAGGCGGAGAAGGTCGCATTCAGCGAGACAGTGGCACAGAAATGACAGAATACAGGAAGTTGATTAGATATCTTACCTTTCCCTTTCGTCCTTTTAGTGTAATCTGTTCACATTTAGTTTATAAATCACATTCTTACCGCTGTCTTATTCGAATGTTACATCTACTGTAGAACCACATCTTCATCTTATGTAGAATCCTCTGGAGAAGCCAAAAAGTAGACTGCAGTAAGTTTTAGTTGATTACAAAGAAGGAGTAAAGAGTTTGTTTTATTTACCAAAAAGCAAAGCTGTTTTTGCAGTTCAAGTATTTAAATGGTTTGTGGGCACAGCATCAACAGGAGGCTTTTTTTTTTTCGTGCAGCTCAGTGTGTTCAATGAAAATGACTCCACATCTGTAGCAACTTACATAAGATAAAACATATTGGTCTAGATTTAATCGATAACAATCTAAACAAAACTAACCAATGCAATGATCTTCATCACAGTATAAAACTATATTATAACATGTCATTATTGTTTTATATCCCAGACCCCTGTTAGAAAAGAAACACCTGTATTCAACGTGTCCCAATACTTTTGTCCATATAGTGTACATACACGTAAACATTACAAAATCAAAACATAAATCCTGCATCTTTGTGGCGTCATGAGTCAGTTTGATTACATCCGTCTAGATCTTTCTACTTCTTCACTTAATTAAAAAGCCAGATCCAACATGTCACTAAATATTGCCCATTGAACCTTTAAAGTATAAGTATTAATGTTTTTTTGTGACTGCATAGGGGTCACCTGGCACATCCAGTATCCAGTTAAACTTATTCCAGTGTAAACTTTTGTCAGATTCTTAAGCTTTCAAGACACTGATCTACCATCTCATGCACAGGGGGCACAAATTGTTTCACATTTCATGCTGGGAATGACAGCGTTACAATTCTATATGAGTGATTGTTGAGACCTATGAGATTGTAGGGTATGGGTGCAGACCAGAAATCTAAAACAAGAAGGTAAATGTTGTGGAAAGGCACTGGTAGCTCCAGTTAAGTAGAATGGTGTATTGGCCTTAGAGCTACAAGCAAAGCCGTATGCAAAACACAATAATTTTGTTCATTGTTTACATCACAACACGCTGTCATGAAGCCTTAATTTATTCATCTATTCATTTGAGTTCTTGCTGGAATGAAGTCTGGTATAAATGACTTGGAAAACAGCTTTCAAATGTGTTACCAGCAAACTGAATGTGAACCATCCCAGTATTTTTGTCTCTGAGTGGGAGGAAAGTGTCAAATATTCAAGCTTTGCGATCCAGTCTGTTGAAGTGACTTCTTCCTTCCTCCCGGTGCCTTGTGGATTTTTCCATTTGTGTGGCGTGCTCGCACAAACACGCACACACTCTCACACGAGACTGAACTGAACCCAACAGCTTCACTTACAGGGTCATGAGGTTATCTTAATGAGTGTGTTTAATTTACCACGGTCGATACTAGCCTACAACCATCCATGTGTGTAGAGCATGTGTCGTTACTGGTAATTGGACATGTGAGCCAGCAGCGTGTGTTTAGGTGTGTGTGTGTGTGTGTGTGTGTGTGTTAGGTACTTAAGAGCAGATTCAAGTGCAAACAACAGAGGCGATGTTTGTTAGCATTCAGAGCCCCAACTTAGCTCGAGCTTTTGCAGAGATAGAAAATTAGATTTTCAACAGCGACCCTGAACCGATGGTTTCAGCACAAAAAAAGCGGCCGAACACAATCATTAGATTTTGAATTGCAGCAGAGACGATTTCCAAAGCGGAACATAGACCTTGGTATCTTCTTGCATGATACCATGAAAAAAAAATTTACTTTTAGTTGTACTTGCTAGGTTTTTTTTTCGACTAAATTGCTAAATAGGTGTTGTGTGCTTTTCCTTCTTGTCCTTAAAACAAATAAAGTAGTTAATAGATACTGTGAAGGTTGAGCTAAAAAAGTAAATTACACAACATTAATCTACTGACATGCAAGAGTCCAAAAATGTATGGCTGCGGAAACACTTCACCTCATGACTCTTAGCTCTTGCAAAAACACATTTTCACTTCGAGACATGTCTACACAGTGCCACAGTTACAGCTTCATTAGGTTTAGGTGTGAAAATAACTCAAGGTTGGGGAAAAAGAGTCAGAGGAATGACTAAAATAGGCAAGACAAAACACAAATAACACCCATAAAGTGGAAGTTCAAACCTGAACATACTCCTGGTTTTGGTTTTTGCTGCCTTACACTGTCCCCTGTTGTTGACTTCCGATGTCTAAAGGCTCTGACAGATACTGTGCAATTTCAACATTCAACTGTACAATCAAAATCTGCATAATAGTTGTAAACAATGAAGCTAAGCTAATGATGGCCGTGCTGCAATAGTGATATTTATATTTTGACTGGGGAGAAGTCTGAAGTTGAGGTAAAGGAGGAGAGTGTGGATGTGGTTGTGACTCTGGAAAAGAACCGTCTCGTGTCTCCATGTGTCGTTTAATGCTGAATTTGTGCTAATGCTTTAATGTTTAATGCTGAATTTACTTATTGATATAAGTGGGTGTTGGTTGTGTGAATTTGGTCCTAGACTGTCTTTGGTTGGAAGGTTGCATCAATGGGTGTCTTGGATCTGGTCTTTTTTGCAACAACTAAAGATATCCCATACATTTCCTCATCTTGTGCCCAGAATTGCAGTGTCAACCCAGTGTGTAACAGGCTTCAGTTGTGATGCTGTGTGTAATGCATTGTTGGTAGGAGTATGTCACAAAGATAGGTCGAGCTACTGTCTGACAAATTCACCCACAACAATATATACCAGGTATCTTTGACATACTGCACATTTTTCACCTACTAAGTACTAGTATACTTCTGTACAGTTGTCCCTCACTATAACGCGGTTCACTTTTCGCGTCCTCGCTGTTTCGCAGATTTTTTTTTTGTGAAATTTTGCATGCTTTTTTGTTTGTTTTTTTACAGCGTAAGAACGCGCATTGTGTTCTGCGTCCTGATTGGCTAAGGGACTGTAGACCGTTGTTAATCAGTCTCCTCCGTGCCGTTTCTCCTGTACAGTACAGAATGAGTTGCTGTACTTATTTTTTTAAATCTACGAAGGTTTGAACTTTGAGAGTGTTTCAGCAAGAGAGAAATGTGAGAAAATGTTAATGCCTGTCTGAGAAAAGTGTATAAAGTGTGTGGTGATTGTTTTACAGCCTTAAAACATATATAATAATTGTAAAAAATAAAACTGACTACTTGGCGGATTTCGCCTGTTGCGGGTTATTTTTAGAACGTAACCCCAGCGATAAACGAGGGACCAGTGTATACCAGTTTTGTGCAGAGGGGCATTTCAGACACAACCACCAACCCACTCTGTGGTACCTTTTGAATGGATGTTCCAAATGGGTCATGACCAAGCAGCAGCATGTGACCACTACGGAGTGAGAACTGCTGTTTTCATCTCCAATAACATCACCACAAGAGTGTCGGTGCACATGTTATTATATTGTATGATATATAATATACTCATATAATAAAGGTCATCCTAAAGGTCCCCGTCGCTATGAAACACAACTATATACAGAATAACAGAGGAGATTAGATAAACTTACGCAGATACACAGTAGATACAGGGACACATGGTAACCGAACAGTGAACAGTTTATTATGGAGGATGACGGTGATCATATTTTTCAGGGTATTTCATTCTGGCTGAATGTATCAGCCTTGGCATGAGTTTTAGATTTGCATAATGTGCAGTTGCCCCTCTGGTGTTGTTAGACAAACTGTGTTGACTGTACTTCTAGACAGCTGCATCATAGCAGTAGACACTTAAAATGATATTGCCAGTAAGTGCCCCTTTACTACTTGTTTACCATTGGATATAGAAGAAATGGTAGCCATTGTGTTGAAACATTGACATTGTTAAGCATGAAGCTAAAACCCAAGGTCTAATGCACTATCCACTGTAGTGTTTCTGTGCTATTTGTTTGAGAATTGTACATTGGAGAAATTATTACATTTTGACTGGGCTCATTTTGTAAAGAAGCAAATTCCTGATTATTAGGTTCTGTCTATTGTAAGTTTCTCATGAATGAAATGATCACAATTCTGGTTTCAAAAGAAGCTAAATGTATTAATTCAACTTTAACATTTTCAAATATGACCTAAAATATCCTTAGAGTGTTGAGAATAAAGTGCTCTTAGGTTCTGCCAAAGATGCCACTGTACTGGATTTTATTTATTTATGTATTTCCTTTATTTAACCAGGAAGTCCCATTGAGATTAGAAATCTATTTTGCAAGGTAGCAGCCAAACAAAGTCCAAACAATACAAAACATATACGTGATGCACAATGAACAATAAAACACAGTACAGTTAATCAACCATAATGGCATCAAGAGAAACAGGGACATTCCTCCTTCACTGCATTCCCCATGATACTTTTAAAATCATTAACAGAAATGAGTGTGTGCAATTGTAGAGAAATGAATTGAAGTGAGTTACACTGACAGGCTGGTGGATCTGTGTGTCCACTAGAGGGAGTAGTGAGCCACTCTGCTTGGTGAGACATCAGGATGTTTGATACTGAAATGTCAGTGTTTCTTGTACACGGCTGAGTCTGATTCTGAGGCTTATGAAGCTATAAAGTTATTATGGGATGTTATTATCTTTGCTAAGTTGCTGTTTGTTGATTCACAGTCCAGACTAAACGGTGACAGTTCTGACTTTGTTTAGATGATTCCAAACAGATCTTTAGTGCAGATATTGACGACACAAACTGTACAGGAAACAGAGGTGATTTGTGGTTTTACTGTGGCTGTTTTCTGTCTAAAAACAGAGATAACACAACAGAGCTATAATGTACACTATCAGCTGATACACACGTTAAGACGTGTATCAGCTGATACAGTGTTATTTTGACCAACTGAGTTTTAATTTGAAGAACAACACTTGATAATACCATAATACAGATGAGTGTAGACAATTAGCTTTATACACTATTCAGTCTGTGGATACATAGAGTTGATTCGTTGATGGTTTTGGTCACTGCAGGTTTATTTTGGTACACTATTGATAGTTTGGAATATCAATACTACATATGACCCCTTTAAAAAAAAAAAAAAAAAAAAAAAAAAAAAAATGTTGCAAAATATTTCACTAAAACAAAAAAAAAATCTGTCCAAAGGTAGGATATAGTTGCATTGTCAGTTAACTCTTTCAGTTAACCCATTGTCTGTGAGTTTGTATCAGCCAGACTGTCCAAAAAAAGTCTTCTACTCTGGTGTCTAATGTGTTTTGTCCACCTTTTGGAAAGTGTAAGATAAGATGTAAAGACATGCATTTCCATGTCTGTCTTATTCATGGGCCACATCCTCTGGTGCGACCCATCAGTGGACGTTCGTATCCGAACACATTTGACTCATTATTCCAAAGAACGACACGGTTTGGCCCTGAGCTACTTCTGACCCTGTAACTTCGTTCAAGTCAAACTGTTCCCCCAGGCCCTGGGCTGAACCCTTCTGTCTGATCCACGGTCTGGACAAAGACCAAAGACTTTTATGAAACAACCTCTGCACAAGCTGCTGAGCTTCTAACGGCTTCAAACAATATTCAGAGTTCTTTCCTCAAAGCCTGATCCGATATAGAAGATCTGGTACTGAGACAATTCTCTTGTTTTATTTAACCATGAAGAAATCTGTCCAGTGTACTTTGGTTAGTTGTTTTTTTTTTTTTTTCTTATCTAAAGGCTCCCATTATCTATCCCCTAAATCTCTTATATCAGTATAGGAATAAACAGCTCCATAGAATGTGTTTTTGTTCATATCTCCAATGTAGCTTCATCTGAAAGTTCTCATGCAGCAGAATATGTAGGAGGTTATGGGGTCATCTTTTTCATTTGGTTTTGTTTGTGCGTCCATCTCTGTCTGGATTACACAAAAACTACTGCACTGTTCACCAGTAGAAATCTGTGATTACAGCTTCAACAAGAATACTGTCTGGTGTCTTTCCTCCTTTGTGATCGTCAACTGGATATCTTTGTGATTGTGGACCAAACAAGGCGTTTGAGAACATGTTTTGTATGATTTTCTGGCATTTTATAATTTGAATAAACTCATCAGTTTAGTGAGTTGACAGGTTCATTGTGTGACAAGAATTGACAATGAAAAAAAAATGGTGGTTTGATAATATGTAATAGTAGTAGTAGATGTTTGCACTATTATTTTGGTGGGTCCATCTATCTGTACCACTCTTTATATCTCAGGCATTGCATTACAGATTACCTACATCCTGGAAACACACAGGCTGTACAGACAGTATCCATGTTTTAGAAGTTGTTGTTGTTGTTGTTGTGTGTCCTTTTGTGACAACTTCTTCCCCGTTGGATGTCGATATTCATTTCTATTTCCAGCCCACGAAACTCGATTGTATGAAAGCTCATTAGTGATCCGAGAACATCTGTCAGCTTTGGCATTTTATAAACCAATCAGATGTATATTGCTTTGAATGTTACTGCAATTAGGAAATAGCAGTTCAGTCAGTTCATGAATACTATGTTGACTGATGAATGTACGCGCCCTGATTGGATAATTATTGGCCGGTCAGGTTGCCCTTTTCTTGTTGAAATAGTTTTAATAGACTCAGGTTGCATCATCTTTATAACGGCGAAAACACTCTAAACACAAACCAACCAGCAGTAATAACCTGCTCTTATGGTGCCATTTTCCTTCTCTATAACCAGAGCGTGTGTTTTATTTATGTAAGTTTTATATCATCACTCTGCGAAGGCGATGATGCCATTCCAGAGTTATTTTGTGATGAAGTGTCATAATTTCCAGTTCTCTTTGGCGTCCACTTATGCCTCACCTGCTTCTACTTGAGCTGTTGATTTCCCTGGATTACTTGTGACAGATCTCAGAACAGTTGTAAACACCTTCCATCCAGCTGCTGCTGAATAGCAGAGTGATGGCTGAGGAGTTTATTTAAGCCAAACAAAAAAAAAAAAGTTCACTAGCCTGTCTTGTTCCCTGCGTTACAGTGAGTTTAACTGTGCTGTGCAGGACTATTACAATATTATTTTATGTATTTAAAACAACAATTTTGTGATTGAAGTTGCACTTAAGTGTCTTATTGGCACATGTTCATCATGTTAAAAAACAAAAAGTTGACCCAATGTGACCATCAAAATAATATTTGTGTTGGAAACAGTAAAATGGGCAAGAGTAGGGATCTGAGAACCTTTGACAAGGGAGAAGTTGTGACGTCCAACTCAGTCAGTACTCTTCCATGCATACCTTATGACAGTAACTCAACTAAACTGCTTTATTGGACTGCTGTCTTTGTCTCAGTCCACATGCACAGGATTGTAATCAATTTATTGTTGGAATCATGTCACCTCTGCTGCGATAGGTGGCGTTATGCACTCTTCTGACCTCTTAACCTACGCCGTCACAGACCAAAACAATAGTCAATAGTGAGCTACCAAGTCATCAACACAGTGGTAAAGTGGCACAACAATGGCTTGGCTTTCAATCGCATTATCTAGGTGTGTTAGTCTGACGAGTAAAACTTTGATTTCAGTCAAGGTAACATGTTTACATGCACCTCTAAAGTCCAGTTTTAGTCAGACTAATGCAATAATTTTGGCACTTGAAGTGTCGTGTAAATGTAGTAACTGGATCAGAGCGTCTTCGGATCTTGTTCATTCACAATGTAAAGTGGTTAGAACCTACCAAAAGCATCTAAAGAACAACTGGATCTCCACCAATCAAACATCTATGGGATCAGAACATCATTACCACCTGTCTAATATTGTGTAGGTTCCTCTTTTTCCACAAAACCAGCTCTGACTGAGGCCTAGACTCCACCACACCTCTGCAGGTCTGCTGTGGTATCTGGACCAAGACGTTCTCAGCAGATCCCTGAAGTCCTGGAGGTAGAGGTGGACCTCCATGGATCAGATTTATGTGTCCAACACCTCCCACAGATGATCAATGGTCCTGAGACTGGGATGTCCTTCCTTAGTCCATTTGTCGTCTATACGAGCCACTGCAGACCAGGAACAAACAACAGGACCTACAGATGTTCTGACCCAGTCCGCACCGTTACAATATGGACCTGGTCTAAGTCACTCAGTTCCTTATCTTGCTCATTTCGCTGCTTCAACACTTTGCCTTCACACGAAATGTTCACTTGCTGTCTTATATTTCCAACCCTGTGAAAGGTACCACTGGAGTGATAATCACCACATCTCTTATCAGTGGTCAGAATGTTATGGCGGATCAGTCTATATCACAGTACATCTCTTAACCCTTGTATCATATCATCATTCTGTCGCCGGTTCACTGCCTTATCCTCCTACATGCTACAAACAGGACTGGCATTTTTAGATGTATTGCTCTGAGGTTATGCTGAAGTATACAAGCAGAAGGAGCGCAGACATGAGTAACGGTCCTGGTCCGTGCAGCTCAGTCACACCGTGTCTTAATGGTATGTGGTCGATGCTGTGACTTCCTGAACTGCCCTCAGGCTTCATTCATTCACAAAGCTGCGTCTCTGGCTGTGGGACATGTGAGCTGGCCCTGGCTCTGATCTCATGGTGCTGCTCTTTGCCACAGGTGGAGCTCTCAGGCATGCCAGCACAAGTGTTACTTCACACATGCTTCACCCAGCTTACCAGGTGTGACTCAACACTAATGCGCATCACTGGGTTTTGACACGTATGAGCACGAACGTCTGCGCTCGGGCAACTTTAGAAGTAACATGCAAGTTCCCGCGCACTTTTTTTTTTTTTTTTTTCATTCTCTGACTCTCTGGACAGAAGGAGCTTGACGAGTGACTCAGGTTGGACTGTTTGTTCTTTGAGAGCAATGTACTCTTTTTTTTTTTTTTTTTTGCCCTGAACACGCCTGTTGCCATGGTAACAGTGCAATATTCTAAAGCCAAGCCGGAGGATGTAGACGCGCCAATAGGCGTCTAACGATCGGCGCCGTCTGACACACAGGTGAAATAAAAATGATGTTCAACTCCGGTCTCGCCCTTTGATCCTCCCGGTGTTTTCTGATTCCTTAATTCCCGCCCATGCTCTGTCGCATTTCGGAGCCTCCCTCCTCTTCCTCCCTCTTCGCCTGTGAACGCTCTGTCGCATCGAGCCCTCGCCGTCTGACTGCCTGTGTCTCTGTTTCTGCTCCTCACATTCACTGTGGTATTTGCTGCAGTGCTTTGATTCGAGCTGCAAGACTCTTAAGCCCACAGTGTCAAAAAGAGGTCGCACTTCCAGACGCACACGCGCACTCGAACACACAATGACACGACTGTCAGTGTGTGTGTGTGTGTGTGTGTGTGTGTGTGTGTGTGTGTGTGTCTGGGCGACTCTGGCACTTGAGGCCAAACCATTTCCATAGAGCAGTTTTACTATTTAATGAGATGTCCCATCACATGCAGACATGCAGCATAAACACTGTCTCCTCCTTCCGTGTGCGTCCATATCTGTAGCATCAGAGGGTCATGACATGCGTTGCAGTAATGGGAAATGATCCACGTCCTGACTACTTACTGGACGCCACGTGATCCATTCATTAGATATCGAGTGTGTCAGCGTGGTCAGTGTGCAGCATCGATCTGCCCTCGTAATTAATGTGTGAATTGTTAACCCGTGCCTTACGAGGTTGCCTGTGGCGCGGTGACGTGCCGCTGCTCTGATAATGGTGTTTAATGGCGCTGTCAGGTCTGAAGGACTGCTTCTTGCTTCTTGTCATTTCGCCGGATCACAGTCTGCATCCCAAATGCTCGCCAGCATGCGCCCCGCGAGTTATGAGATCATCACATCAAGAAATTGAGCAGAGCCAAATGTCACAGTTGTACGAGACGTGCCGTTAGGGACATTTATATGTGGACACGCAGGGCGGGAGCTTTTAAAGCCCCCGGCTGCTGGTTCTCAGACAGGTGGAAAATTGTCCCCACAAGCAATCTTTGAACAGGGAATAATGGAAAAGAAATGGAGATGGCAGCGAACCACACCTGCCGGCCCCGCGCTCAGTATCCCTCATCTGAAAGTGATGTGCGTTTGATGCCAGGCTGCTGTTTTTACCGAGCACTTTCCACTTCCTACCGTTTTTATCCCAGCTTTTACAATGCGATTATACTTTTATCTCAGCTCGGTGCTTTTTAGTGCCGATTTCATGTTTCTCGCTTTTTTTTTTTTTTTTTTTGTCAGTGATTAGAATCATTCGGTTTGATATCGAAGGCAGTTTTTCCAGCAGGAGACGGGGAGGGGACAGTTTTAGGAGCCAGATCAGAATCGGACCCGATTGACAGAAAGCTTTGTGATTGACAGTCGTCCATCTCGTCTGTCTGAGACACTGTGTAGCCTGTCCTCCACGTCTATTCTTTCTTTATTCAGGCAGGAGGATTACAGCAAAGAAGGCAGCAAAGCAAGCAGTGAAGGGATTATCGAACAGCAGCAAAGGGATTAGGGGGGGAAGTTGCACCTCAACAGAGCGGCGGACCTCTGTGGCCCACATGAGAGACTCCGACACAGGTTAGGATGTTGGCCGCCGCACATCTGCCAACATTCCCCAGCTCCCTCAGTCAGTCCTTGACATGCAGAATGGCCTCCCAGTGGGTGTTTGCTGTTCATTTGGACAGAGGCGAAGCAGACAAAGGGATCAGCAAAGAGACAGCCACACAGGGGACGGGACCTCTGACACTCATTTATAGATTAAAGCCAGGAGTTATTAAACCGTTTCAGTCCGGGATCCAAATGAGAATTTAGTCTGTGACCCCGGGACCTGTCGAAATGAAGACGGATGCTTCTCTTGTGGTGTTGAGACCCCATCAAAACAGGTCCCAGACCCATTTTGAGGCACAGTGTCAGCCGGAGGTAGAAGTGGAAGATGTCAGGGTTTGATGAGGAAGTGACCAAATGCTGACACCAAACGGGCGTCTCTAAGTATGACGACTTCTACTCTAGCTCATTAAAATCGCATCTATTTGTAGCCTTTAGCTGCTTGTGACATGTAGGAAAAACAGTGGGAGTGAGAAAACATGGAGCCATTTTTTTTTTTTTTTTTTTTTGCAGTGGTGCCGTAGTACAGGACTCTTTCATTATTTTACTCTCCAGAGGGAAGTGCGAGGTAATAATGTATGGATTTTCTCATTTTCTCTGCTTTTATATTACTTTACATTTAAGCAGAGCTGAAATGAGCCATAGTGGATCAACAAAACCATACTCCGTTGGATTATTTCTGAGTCATTTTACAATCAGAAATGCCAACCATTTCCTGGTTTCAGTTTTGTCAGATGTGAGGATTTGCTGTTTTTCTAGGTTAGCCTTGTTTTCAAAGCCACAGAGTTTTACTTTTAAGAGTTTCTTAAGTATCACTTTGAAGTTTTGTCCCGCGTATCAAATGATGGAATTAACTGTTCTCAACAATCCCATTTTCTCACAATATGATGCACTTTGTGTGTGTCTGCTGCCATGGGAATGGGCTAATCTGTTACCGTTGATTAGTCAACCTTCCTGTAATGTGATCATTATTACAGAATAAATATCAAACTGAAACACAAATTAATGTTTTGACCACAAGGACGCCACCAGAGGCATCATTAACAGATAACTTAGTACTCTCTTTTTGTGGTAAATGTGGTTTTAATGTAAAGAAATCACTGACAGTCTGTGTCTTACACTCAGTGTGGCAGCATATTAAAGCCACAGGAAACCATTTATAGATGAGAGCTACACTCTATTATTTAACTTGGATGTAAAATGGAACTGGCTTTGATCCAGGGGGGAAAAAAAAATCTATCTATCTATCTATCTATCTATCTATCTATCTATCTATCTATCTATCTATCTATCTATCTATCTA
>JAPQRQ010000011.1:10600777-10615364 GCA_037367365.1 Apogon talboti | reverse complement strand
ATGAAAATAAAGGAAACACATTGAATGAGAAGGTGTGTCCAAACTTTTGGCCTGTACTGTATATATATATATATATATATATATGTGTGTGTGTGTGTACACAACAATCACACACATATGTGAGCTATGAAAGTTAAGGTGTATTTTGTAGAACAGTGCTCAAGCTGTGTATTCTTCCTGTGTCCTAATCACTGGTAGTGTTTTATCATCTTTAATATAAAGTCACCTGATCCAACTTTAATGGCATGCTCACACTAATACAGATATGTTTCTACATGGGTGTTTACCTCATATTTATAGAAAAACTGTCCACATGTATGAAAATTAGCAACAATCAACATGTACAAGTTGGGAGATTTTCCTCATCTATATGTTTTCCCTGTCCACAATGATGCACACAAACTAAAATCTTCACTTTGGAAAGCATTTTAACAAACTTAAAATGTCATTTATATATGACCAAAAGGAAAAAATATCTGTTTTGTAAAATATCCTTATATCTAACAAGGTCCAGTTGAAAGGACACTATACACCATAACATCTTTAAAGTTCTATGGATTTTGTGACCATGAATTGTGTCATAAAGCAACATTTTTAATAGAAGGTGAGCGTTGTGTTCTTATTACATACACCTCCATATGCTCTGAGGAAAGAAATGCATTCAGCACATTCATTCCACTCTATTTTTTTGCTAGTATTTTCATTATAAACCACCTAAATACAACTGTTTACAGAAACTCCCAGAGTACCTTAAAGTTTATCAACAGTATTCATTATTGTTCCTGATTGTGATCCTTTTGCAGCTTTGACTTTAATGAGAAAAAAAAAGTAATCACAAAAGTAGAAAGTCAGACTTGCGTAAGGCGGAGCGGGGCTTTAATATCCTGGTGGTTTCTGGTTCTCCTTACTCTGAGAAACTGTGTCACTGCAATTAATCTCCGACTGACTAGCTGCGACGCCTGTTAAAGTCTGCGACGACTTGGCGAATGCTCAAAGTAAATCAGTGCTATCCCGGCGAAAGCACAGATTGAAACAAGTGTGTATTGTCTTCGGCAACGGCTCTGCCACCACGACTAAAACTCAGTGCGGACGGTTTTTGTCGTGAATAGGGAAGATAATGATGCGTTCTCGCCGCAGAAACAACTGTTTATGGAAAAGCGCGAGACATTTGAAAGGACCGGTGAAATCCCCGGTGAGGCCATTAACTTAGTATCGCGGAGGAACAAAAGCTCACTGCTGAGTTACTGGAAATCTATCTAAAACACGGGACGGCAGTATGACTGTGCATTCCTCCACTACCTTCACCTCGTATCCTTTTCCTCCCATTGTTTCCTCTGCCTTTCTGTCTCCAGAGTGCGTTTTTCTCATTTTTCAGTGGAGAGTTAAGAATTGTTGCTCTTCCCTCTATTATCTGTCTTCATGAATCACCCTTCTTACTCCGTTCCTAACTACTATCTCTGGTCTTCACGCTGAAAGCCAGGCCTTTGACTCTTAACTCTTTCTCCATAAATCACCTCCCCTCTTGTTTCTATTCGCTCTCGCCGCCAAATATTTCTTTTTTTCTTGATTCACTGTGACATCCGGAGTGCTACTCTCATTATCAATCTCCACTGCCGAATCACCCCACCTTCAAAATCTCTCTGGGTGCCTTGCACACGGGAGAGGAAAATCTTATTTCCAACTGTGTGTGAGCTGTATTTGATGTGTGAGGTTTTCTATACTTTCAGACGAGGAGAGAGGTAAATCACATCCTGGTCACGCAGGGTTATAAAAATCTGATTTCCACTGTTCCCCTATGAAGCCCAGCTCAGACTCTCAACTCTACCTGATCCCTTTTTTAGTCGTATGTTAGTATTTAGAATCTGTTTTTCATGATGAACACAGCACTTAAGCGCGTTTAGAATACAAGGTTTATCTTTGGATATGCATCGGCTTTGCCAAATTGTAAACCTGAAATATTGACCTTTCTAGTTGTATTTTTAGCCGCGCTGCAGTTTTCGTTACCTCCTAAGGGAAACATCTGGCTCTTTAGCAGATGCACCCGCAATTATGTGCAGTAGCTGGTTGCCAACTTTATCCCATTTGGTCTTGGCTGCTAATGTTCAGGAGACTCGCCGAACGCAAGTGACTGTTGCCTCGAGAAACAAAATTCATGAGAGCAGTCAGAGTGAATTAAATCAGACGTGGGTTGGGAAACTAAACGAATGGGCATGTCATTACGAAAAAGAAAAAAAAAAAACAACCCTTTCCCATTACAGTAGATCGCAACTATTATAAAAATTCAAGGGCCGGCTTAGAAAATGCAGTTTTGAAATAGCTTTTCACTAGTCGGACTAATGCAACCCGCTCTTTTAATACACGGCTCGTGGGCTACATTTGGCCTGCGCTCCCTTAGCCTATAACAAGCCCGTCTTATTTTAAAATCCTAAGAAAAGCAATTTGGTGCAGCCAAAAAGCGCATAATATGAGTTTTACAGCAATGCTCAATGTTCACAGTGCGAGATTCACTTTTAAAGCGCCAGGAGACTTTACAAATTCATACCTTCCCTCTGCACGTCTCCGGTTTCAGTCTGAACAAAAAGGCTGAATATAAACACAGAATAACCTGACACTATTTAATGCCCTTATGTCCGGATCGCATCTGACAGAATCTAATCAGTGATTGGTAGTTACAGCTGTCAATCACCCCCCTACCCCCTGAAGTTGTCTGTATTAGGAAACATTGGGACATTGGCCTGAAAACACATGTATTAGATGCAGAAGTCTCATGTCCTCTTAGATCGGGATGGATGGACAGACTGACGGAGGGACAGATGGACAGTTTGTAACTCCATTAAACGCACAATGAAATCTAATTTGCTAGTCTTTGTAGCAGCAAACAATATCACTCAACATTCGTAAAAGTCAGTTAATAGAACACAGACATAGTGAAGTCTACAGGTGCTAACAGTTGTGTACTTGCCCGTGTGTGTGTGTATATTGTGTTGTGTATATAGAATTGTGAATTTCTTGCCCAGTGATGCTAAAAACAATCAAGAACTGCAGCTTTTTAATTACATATACTATGACTGACTGTATTCTCTTTCTCAGTAGCTCTGACTTCTGTTTCAATATTCTATTGCTGTGTAGAAACAGCAGAGGGGATAATACAGTCCAGCTGTGAAGGATATGAAACCTTTTAATCTAATTTCACATAACATCAACATTTGTTTTTGGCCTGTGGTATTCCATCAAGATTAATGGCCTTTCATAGCAAAGAATTTGGGCTCCTCTGCAATGAAAAATGCATGAAAAAGCCAAGCTGTTATTCTTTTCCATGCCATTTAATGCTGACCACATTTATATTTATTGCAGCCAAAAACAAATACATTTGATGCCATCTGATAGTTATTGTACTACAGCTACAGGCTTTAATCATTTCGAGTGGATATCTTTATAGAAGAAAAACTCCAAAAAAAAAAAAACAAGCTGCTTTGCTATTTTTGGCTAATAAGTAAATTATCTGGTTTTTATATTTATATGTTTTTGAAGTCCATATAAAAGTGCCCATATCCTCTTTATTTTTGTTGAAACAAACATGACATTTTGTCAAATAAACTCCTCTGTTTCTTGCTTAGGTTTTATTTTATTTTATTTATTAGGTATTATTTTGTCATAATTATATATTTTGTTTTCACGTTCCTCTTTACCTCCTTCAGACAGTTCATCACCTCAAACAAAGTCAATTCCCCTCAGATCTATGTGACTGAGAAATGCCATTTTAATGTCAGAATGTACATAAGACGTGTAGCTTGTGACATAATTGGTCCTATTTTTACTTGCATGACCGTAGGGGGTGAAAGAATCAGTCAAACTCTAGTCTCCTAATGGGGCGGGGCAGACGACGGTGCAGGAAGTGAGTCTCTAGTGAAGCATTATGTTTCCCTGAACTGTCTTTTGATACAATTAGTTCCTGACCTGGAGCTCTGTAGTAAAACTGACTAAAAAATGACTCCGTGGCCTTGAATCTTCGCCTCCTGAGACCTTATAACACATTAACTCACTTAAGGAAAAGCTTCTGGTGGAAAATTAACCATACATTTCATTTCCAACCGGCTTTACTCCTTCAGTACCGCACCATTAGCCTATAAATAACAGGGCTGCGATATGTAACGCCATTTTACATTCAATAACGTTATCGACTCCCCCATGTCTGCAGTGGCACTCGGCTGTGATCTTTCTTGGTCTCTTTCGCCGCCACTTGAAGTCATCTTTAACCTCCTGCAGCTCTTCTCGTGTAGGCTCATATTATCACACTTGACACATTAGACCTGTTCCGCACTCGTACACCTCTCGTCCCTCGCTTCGGCTCTTTCCATCCTTACTTTCATGTTCCCTTCCTCTGCCTTCTGTCGGCCGTTCTCACTTTCGCTAATGTACATCTCGCTCTAAGTGGTCCTGCTACACACTCTTGGCAAGCAGAAATGTACCATAATGTGTGTAAAGCAGCTCGTAGTTTTGTGTGGTCTGCTCAGATTTGTTTGGAAATGCAACTCTATCCAAATCTGAACACCCCCACCCCCACGCCCCCTCCTTGAAGGATTATATGATCCAGAACTGTGTGAGCATCTGTGTGTGTGTCCGAGAGAGAGAGAGACAGAGGCAAAAAAAAAAAAAAACCCACACACCACACACAAAGACACACACTCCATAATACAAGCCGGCCAAGCCAAGAGCAGAGTGAAGAATGGTACCTGTCAGGAGAGGAGGAGACGGTGGAGAGGAGCGATAACAAGAGCCTAAGAGGGAGGAGGAGTGCAGAAACGATGGAAAGATTAGAGAAACATGAAGGAAGTCTAATCGAAATGAAGGAAGGTGGGAGGCGGCAATGAAGGAGCAGATGAGGCGAAATGAAAGAGAGGGAAAGACAGACAGATGGATGGATGGATGGATGGACGGACGGGTATAATGATGGAGAGAGTGACAGGAGAGGAGAGATGGAAGGAATGGACAGATGAGCTGAGAAGGAGGAGAGACAGAGGAGCACAATAGACATCTGCAGCCCCACAGGCGATACAAGGAGGCACTCCACCTCCAAATACCAGACACTGTGGTATATATGTGTGTGTGTGTGTGTGTGTGTTTGGCGAGTGGAGGTGAGTGAATACGTGCCTGTAATTGCAAGAGGAAAGTGACAGAATAAGTACAAGAGAAAGACAGACTACACACCCACGCGCCGTAATACATATACAGCCCCGCATATAGACGGGCTCATGTTACGACAGGTGTAGCTGAGCGAAAAAGAGAAGGAGATGAAAACAGAAAAGTGAGTGAAAGCTCAAAAAGCTACGGCGAGGAAGCGTCTGAGGACGAGGAAAACGCGAGATGCGGCTCCGTGCACGGCAGACGTTTTCACATTTTCAGTCACATTTTTAGGATTTTAATTAATTACCGAGTCGGACTCGAGGGGGAAACGACGGCAGCTTTAAAGCGAAGCCGTTGTGTCTCGGTGTAATTTCGCCGACAGGTAGATGCAGGCTTCAAAACAAAAGGAAAACTTCCATCAAACTTCTCTCACTTAAATATTCAGTTAAATCTTTTTCCAGGAGGCATTCTGGGTTCATTTGCTTTACATGGACCTTCTAATAAGTTTTCTTCTTGTAATTTTTTGCTCCAATAATAAGAATTTAGGCTGAAGAGAAGTCTTTGTAAGGCTTTGAATCAGGGTTGTCACACTCATATTAGTTCAGGGGCCACATTCAGCCCAATATGAGCTCCAGTGGGACCAGTAAAATAGTATCATAATAGCCTATGAATAATAATCCAAACTTCTCTTTGTTTTAGTGTGGAAAAAGTAAAATTACATTATGAAAATGTGAATAACCTGAACAAATGTGAACAACCTCAAATAAGTGCAATTTCAACAATATCATGTCGCAGCTTATTATCAACGCAACTTTTCAGATCACAGTGGATCTGCAAATGCACAAAACATTTTAACAGGTATTGGAAAAATTGCACATAATTGTCAGGTTGTTCACATTTGTTTAGATTATTCACATTTTATTGTGAAAGGATAGTTATTAAATGTAAATATTTTCTGATGTAATTTGACTTTTTTCACGTAAAATCAAGAACAAATTTGGCGTTGTCATCACTTCTAGGTTATTATGCTATTATTTCACTTGAGATCACACTGGTGTGTATGTGAAACCTTAAATAAAACCAGTTTGACCCCATTGACTGTGAATATAATTTTTGCATTGAAGGGCCACATTGGACTCTTTGGCGGGCCTTTTTTGGCCTGTGGGCCGTATGTTTGACACCCCTGCTTTGAATGATCACTCACTCAGGTACCAAACAGGACTTTGAGTGTTCCTGTTCACTGATTAAAATATTTTTATCACCCTAAAAGACAATGTTACTGTAATTGTAGTTAAGATGGATCCTTTTCGGTAAATGTGTCAATACATTAACTGGTGTTAGCCCACCCATTTACCAACCACGCTTCCCAACGTCAACCATCTAAAGATCAAGATTAAGATATCCCATATTGTCCCACCAGGGATATTTGCCTTGTGCAGCTGTAATGGTACACAAATACTACAACTGTGATCCAGCAGTGTAATCTGATCACATTAGCAAGTAGTAAATGCTGATAACAGTGTAAAAACCACATAAATATACACCGATCAGCCATAACATCATTACCACTGACAGGAGAAGTGGTACCTCTCACTGGGTTGGATATATGAGGCAGCAAGTGAATATTTAGTCCTCGAAGCTGATGTGTTGGAAGCAGAAAAATGAGCAACATAAGGAACCGAGTGACTTTGACCAGGTCCATATTGTAATGGTGATGCAGGTCTTGTTGGGTGTTTCTGGTCTGCAGTGGTTAGTACCGACCAAAAATGGACTAAGGAAGGACATTCCAATCTTAGGCCAATTGGTCATCTGTGGGACGTGATGTACAAATAAATTCCATGGAAGTCCACCTCTCTCCTTCCAGGACTTCAGGGGTCTGCTGCTAACGTCTTGGTCCAGATACCACAGTAAACCTTCAGCTGGTTTTGTGGGACAGGAGGAAACTAAACAACATTAGACCATAGATGCTCAGTTGGTTGAGATCCAGTTGTTGTTCTTTAGATACTTTTGGTAGGTACAAACCACTTTACACTGGAATGAACAACCAGATCTGGACATGCTCCGTCCCGTCCGTCCCACTTCAGATCACACTGCTCTGTATGTGTCCCCTGAACTAAAATGATTTTGACACCCTTCATTGTAATTTTTTCCGGGTTGGACTCTTTGGCAGGCCGGTTTTGGCCCACGGGCCGTATGTTTGACACCTCTGGTATATATCAACACATTGCACTTCCTGACTCTGAACTGTTAATCAGACAAAAAAACGTAACTGTATGATCAGAGTTATCCGTTCTATGTGCAGTCAATTTCATAAAGGAAATAAGAAGATGAGTTTTGCACAGTCAGAGCCCCAAAGATAATAAAGTTGACTGTTTTTCATTCTGCTTCTGCATTTTAGTTGAAGAACATTTTCTAAATACCTTACTTAATTAAAAATGAACCGCACAACAGAAGCATTTAGTGTATATACTTCTGTTGCACTGTGAGATGCATTATTAAAACAGAGCCTGCAGGTGGTACTTGAAATAATCTGCCCTTAAGTAAAACTAGTTCAACTGAGCAAAAACAAAAAAAATAGTAAAACTACAAGTGATGAGTTATTATTTGTGAGAAGTGATGTGTCACTCTTGAAGTGGGATCACAACAAACTGTTGTGTGCAAGGGCAGTGTTGCGTGACCAGGAGAATGATAAGGGGAAGTGCGTTGGCAGGTGGGCAAAACATGTGATGAGAAGAATTGTATGAAGAGGGAAAGTGTCCCTTGTCCCTGTCTGGTCTTTGTTAAAGCATCACTCAGCTGCTGGAGCCATCCATTCTCTGCTTTGTCTCCTTTTTCAAGGCTTTTCAACACAGAGACTTTCCAATATGTCTTTTCATTTTTGTCCTCTGAATGAAACAGTGTTGCATTTCAACACTGAGAGGAAAAAATTCTGCATAAACTAAAAATCACATACGTGACATACTGCAGTACAAGGACTTATATACTGCGCTTAAGTAGATTCTTCAGGTATTCTTCTGTGCTTTACATTTTTGCATTTAATTATTTTTTTCTGATAACCTCACTTTTACTGACTCTATCAATTTAGTTCAGGGGTCACATACAGTCCAATCTAATCTCAAGTGGCTTAGAAAAGTGAAATAACAGCATAATAAACTATAAATAACAACTCTACATTTTTGTCTTCTCTTTAGTGCAAAAAAGTAAAAGCGCAATTTTAACAATATTATGCCTCAGCTTCTCCTTTACACATGGAGTGGATCTACAAATGCACAAAGTAATTAGTAACAGGCACAATGTTGTTAAAATTCCAGTTATATTTCAGGTTGTTTATAGTTGTTTGGATTATTTACAATTTTTGTGAAAGAATAGTTTGGAAATTTAACTATTTTCATCATGTAATTTTACTTTGACACCCTTGACTGTTAATATCTTAAGTGTAAGTTTTGCACTTGGCACATTCATCCAGCGGACCCGACCGGACCCTTTTTTTCAATCCTTATATCAGAACTGTAATATTGGTTCCATCTTAAAGCCATATTTTCCAAACTTCTCGACCCAAAATAGGTTGTAGAAGTATTTTAATTAGTCTCTCTAGAGGAGTTTAGAAATGTTGACACCCGCACACCCATGTGAAATGTAGAAGACATAAGACAAAAACAGCACAATAGATAAAAACAAAAGACCTTAGACGCAACTAAGATGAAATTGAAGTAAAAATTGTGAAATAAAGCATAAAAAGAGTCAAATTCATACTGTATTTTCTAAGTGTAGGTGTAATATTCTCCTTTGAGTCTGGAGGTGAAAAAGTTTAGAAACTGTATTAAAGCTTTTAAGGGGAATTATTTATGGTGAGTATCTTAATATTGCATCCTTCCCAACGTCAAGACATAAATGCATGGAATATAGAGGACATTCCCTCGGTGCATGTCACGCATTGTAACAACAACACAAGACAAAAAGAACTTGAGATATAAGAAAGAAAAAGACATGAAAGGTAGAGATGGTATTCTGTTGGTGTGTGTTCTGCTGCTGACACTGGAAACGCATTTGCACATCACAGTGAAGGTAATGGTTACAGTATATTTTACTGTATTCTATTTAAGTAAGAATGGTTTTATAGTCTTTGCGTGGCATTAATATGAGGCTCAGAAACAGCCAGTAGCCTGCTGTCACTTTTACTGCAGTCAAAAGCTTGAGTCAGTGCTTCCATGTTTATCTTTTTACA
Organism: Apogon talboti; assembly: GCA_037367365.1. Classification (NCBI taxonomy): domain Eukaryota; kingdom Metazoa; phylum Chordata; class Actinopteri; order Kurtiformes; family Apogonidae; genus Apogon; species Apogon talboti. The sequence continues at coordinate 10,606,015 of JAPQRQ010000011.1, read as the reverse complement.
TTAGTATCTCCTAATAAAATTATAGTCTAGGAAATAAAGTTTGTACTTTCATGTCAGCAAAACCGCTACGATATTTACAACTATTACAAATATACCGACATGGTGAGTCTCGTAACCAACAGCAGAGTTTGCCTCAATTTTACTGTTTAACCCTTATATTCAGATGCTACACAAAACGTTTGACCATATCAGCCCGAGGCATCTTTTATGCGTTTAAGTAAGACTAGTGTCAATATGAAATACTTTTCTTTTCTGGTTCTTTTCAGCTGATTGTGTAGACCTTAGCCTTCCTGCCCAAACTGCCCTCTCAGATTAATGCATGTCATCACCAAGTACTTCTCATTCAATAGGTCTTTTTTTGGGGGGTTTTGACTAAAAATGTAAAGCCATTCAAAGCTGTTCAATAAATGCCTTTTACTTTTGCATTGCACCTTTTGCTACCTGTATTTAATTCTCTCACATCCTTTTATTCCGCACTGTGCTTGCATCTGCAAGACTAGAGGTGATACAAGTGGGGGGGCGTCTGGTTTTTCTAATTACATCCTCTAGCGTCTGTACATGCGGGTTCACGGCGGCCGCGTGATAAATGAAAGGCGCGCGACTGTTTACTGACCTCAAAGTTTCTCTGCAGACTGATCAGCATTATCGCAGAGGGGAAACTCACGGGACTGAGAGTTTGTTCTGTCCCTTCATTTAGCCGAGTACAAGTCCTGCAGAATTGTGAATCAAGTCTGGTTTGGGCAACGACTATAGTTAGCTGTACATGTGGAATGAATATTAAACTATAAAGCAGTTAAGTTCATAGGAATTTTATATCAGCCTTGGTGTCCTAAGTTCTTTTTGTCTTCTAAGCTCCAGAGACGCCCTGTGCAAACATCCTGATATCTCTATTCAGGGCATGTCACTCAGAACTTAAAAAAAAAAAAAACAGAAATGAGAATTAATGAGCTTGGGATAGCAAGCAATCACATTAACGAAAGGGTCTTTTATGCAAATGCGTTGACTATGATTACATTAAAGAATAATAAAACAGCCTTTTTTTTTTAAATCTTTCTGGTTGTGGCAAGTGTATAAACTAAAACATTTGTAAATACTAATAGCTGATGCTTGTTGAGATGATAAAATTCGTCAGATCACCCACATCTCTGAGTCTTAAAGGCTGTAGCTGTGTGGGAGATTACATTCAAGGTACAGTGTATATGCACCACTGCGGTGTGTGGTGTGTTTCCTTTGTGTCTATATCTGACGGGCGCACACCTTCTCTCTTATCAACAAGCTAACAGTGAGAGAGAGAGACGGGCATTGTCAAGATAACAGGATACAACAGAGAGTATGGGACCCACCGGCGCATCAAGCTAACATTGGCTTGTGCACTGAAGCCCGCCAAGGCTTAATTGAATTGATAGGGAGCAGTGGGACAGGATAGGGGAAGCTGGTGGAGAGGAATTGATGAGGAAAACATTGGGAGGCGAACGAAAATTAGGAGGAGGGAACCCAAAAAGGAAAATTGAGAAAGAGAGAGAGAGAGAAAAAAAAAAAGGAAAGGAGGTGGTCAAATAATGGAGAATCCATGGAAGCATGTCTACAGCAGGATTGAGCAAAATAAGAAATATAGCTGGGGAATAAATGTGTGCACCAGTGAAATGAGAAACGACACGGTGGAAAAGAAAAGAAAAGCAATATAGAAAGGAGTGGGGGGGGGATGCAAACGAGAGAACAGTGTAATTACGGGCCGAGTGTGGACCCACTGAAAGAGGGATGAATCTCTTACTAAGCTGTGATGGTAAATAATGAAGGAGCAAAAACAAAGGACTTAATGGAAGCAGGCAAGAGGGGAGTTGAGGCTCCGAGTGATATTGTTGAGTGCGGAATTGGCAATTGAGCGCCTTCTCCATGACTACGGTTAATGTGCTTTCAGCAAATCAACCAAAAACTAGTTCACTGGAGTGTCTGTGCAAATGCACACGGGTCAGGGCAGGATAAACAGCACAAGTGAGACCGGAGCTGAATAAGGCCACACTGGTGGAAGTCTGGGTCTATATCATAGTACGGAAATATTCCATCAACGCACCGACAATGCAGATATTAGTTTTAGTTCCATAAATTCTTAGTAATCTACACCCAGATGGTTTTCGATAGAAGAATTTGGTGCAGTCTATTTCCACTGGATCCCAGACTCAGATCTCATGGGGACTGGGGCACTCATATCTGATCCTGTATTCCCCTCAAAGCTTGGGAATTCATTGGTGCAAGTGATTAAAAGTATAATAAAAAATGTCACTCAAAATTAATTTCCTTCACTCTGACCTTTTATTATTTGGGCGATGTGAATGACTTTCTGTAGATATTACGGTTGGTTCCTACAGCCAGAAACTGTCACAAGTGCAGTGTTTGACGCATTTTTTGAACAATTACGAGCCAAGCTGATGGTTCTAATGCCTAATTTTACACCCAACTGGGCTTCATGTTCATATCTATCAGTACATTTTTTTTTTTAACCAATTCCGCACATATGGCCTTCAGATTGCAAATACACAATAAAAGACATGAACACAGGACTGGATTTTTTTTTCTGCATGTCAACATAACTGAAAATCCTGACATGGTGGATAAATGTGATTTCAGATGAAGTTTTTCTTTAGTTTTCCAGTGCTGTATTAAAATCATCACTGAATATATCCAAGCTTTGACTTTGGGGCTGACCATATAAGCCTAAGTAATTAATACCTAAAGAAATAAATCTGGATTATTACCATAAAACTCATTAATTTATTAGGACATATGGAGCTGAGCATAAAAATCAAAGAAGCTGTGCTGAAGATTTAAATTTTTTCCCCACGGTTAACCCTTTATCAGGAAACACATTACAAGACAGTGACAGCAACAGTTACAGTGAGGCAACAATCTCAGGTCAAATAAGCAGGGTCTGGAAGGTCCACCTCAGTGAGTGTACCTGCTTTGTTAGGTACCATGAAGTAATGGTACTAAAGTAAGTAATGATGTTCAAAGGGATAATGTGGATGTTGACAGGTGTCTGGATCAGCACTTATGTTGGTCTTTTCAACTTTCATGTGTTTTTCTTGTGTGTTTTATATTTACTTCTTGATTTTTATTTTTTTTTTTGCCACTTATGGTAAGGAACCAAATATGGTAACTTCATTAACCTTGATTTTCCACATAGCAATAAAAATTGTTGACAAATTTCACAAAAGTAATAAAGTCTTGTTATGTCCTCTAATAACACACTAAGGTTGGAATTTTGAATTTCACAGTATTTCTATGAGTGCACTATAAAGAGTTAAAAATGTGTGGTTACAGTTGAGAAGCCTGATATTGGCGCCAGTGAGTTCTGCCCACACTGATAGCTTGTAAGACACCCATATGCATCTACTCTGTGCCATTGTCTGTGGTTGGTAAAGTCCCCAGACACATCCACTTGTGCGAGCAGAAAGTGTACAGCTTGTGTACACTCCAGGAAACAGTAGGACACGTGATGGTGCATTTTTATGCCTCACCTTAATGAGATCTCCTAGCAGTTTGTTGGCTTCTGCGTACGCCTTCTTCACCTCCTTGAACTTATTCCCCAGTCCCATACTGTGAGCCTGCAACGAGCCACGGCAAAACAAATAACACAATGACTGAGTGGAATAGAAATAAGCATTTACGAAAAATCGAAGCAATAAAGCATCAACCTTTTGTGTAGCGACACCTCCACTATTTAAATTTATGGTTAGAGCTCTCATCTGGCAAAGGCCAGCGCGATATCTCAGTGTAAACTCTAATTTGCTGCATTTGTTTAACACGGGGTGATATAAGCAGGTCACAACTTGGCTCCAGGATGTGCACCCACATATTCTTCCAGTGGGGAAGCTCTGCGGATGTAATGGCTTTCATATTGCCTGTGACAGCTTTCAGAGAGTTCCTTTTGCGCCCGTGCAGGAGCTGGAGACTTAAGTCCGTACTGAATGTGCTGCGCAACATTAGCAAACGCTGAGATTCCCCGATCGAGTTACATTATTATTCAGAGTTTCTAAAACAGTGCCTCTAATGAGTGCACTTCACAGTTACATATCTTGCATCTGCTGTACGGTGGCTTTGAATAAACACAAGTGCATCACAAATAACACAAATAAACACTATTAATGTAAACCGTTTCAGAAGAGTAACAACGGAAAATTGAATTTCCCCTTAAGATTAATATACTTCATACAGTAAACTGTCAATTTCACTTAGATAAATCCGACTCCGGGTTCTTTGAAGTGAAGTCCGCAGTAGCAGTGCATACTAATTTAATGTTTCACTGAGTTAATTCTGTTTATAAATTCTGTCAGACACATAGACTAACTCTAATCCTCTATTTGGACAAGCTAAAATTGTTAAAGAGCTTCGAGCTTTAAAAAAAAAAAAATACATTGGCTTCTACATCAATCACTGACACAAAACAATAATAAAAAAAAAAAATGGCCTGAACAGCTGACTGCACCTGGAAGTGAAGGTTGGTGTACTGTCCTCCAGGTATCTCATTCTCATAGACGTCAGCGTTGCCAGATTTCATGGTGGCGGTGCAGTCGAACGGTGCGTAGAGGCCTCTGGCCACTTCCCAGTACTCGCTGTAGTCAAACACCTTCTCCAGAGCAATGCCTGGAACAAAGCAGAGCAGAACATGAACTCAAATCACCGGATGTCATGAGTCCTATAAACTGATCCACCAAGAGACTAAAGCGTGGTCCCTTGACAGAAGTTGCAGAGGTTTTGATCACAGATTAGCCAGATTATGAACCTGTTTACATTCACACCAAAACTCCGATCATTATCCGATTTCTGGAGTTGTCAGATTATTTACGTGACCATGTAAACAGTATAATCTGATCTGTTTTATCGATAACGGCAGTAATCTGATTATGACAAATCTGATTAACACACCTGGATTCCTCCCCAATACGCTGATGTCTTCCTGCATGTATGCAGGTTAATCTGATTTATTAGTTTTTTTTTTTACATCTGCGCATGTGTAAACACAATTAAAATCGTGCAGAACGGAAGAGGCATAGTCAAACGTAAGCGAAAGACAATAACAGGAAGTTTATGTGCGTACGTACTCCGAAAGAAATCCGATAATAGCCTGTAGCGTCCAAACCAGGGTTTATTGATTATCGCAGAAAATGTTGATAAATCACGTATGATAAGTTAAACAGGAGAAAAAAACAAAACAAAAAACAAACAAACAAAAAAAATTAT
>JAPQRQ010000011.1:10518197-10534743 GCA_037367365.1 Apogon talboti | reverse complement strand
CTTAAGTCCTTGTCAAGGGCTGAAAATGAAGTCTGTAGAAGGTGGTAGAATTCTTGTTTCTTCTCCCAACATTAGAATTAAACATTTCAGAAGGTAATGATGACAGAAAAAAGAAAAATATCAGCTTTAACTTCCTTAAAAACTGGTTGGGGAGCCTGGCCGTGCTTATGTTTAGTTTTTCGTTGTGTTAGCCAAGAGAAGAGGACATGGTAATGTTCTAACCAATACGAGATCAGTGCAGGAATGAGCAGAGCAGAGATTAAGCTGATTTTTTTCAGTCTTCTTAAAACCTGTCAAAATGTGGAATTGTATTTTTAAAAAGGTCAGACTGTCAAATGTCAGCCGTCTTAGAAGCTTCTCACAAACTGATGTGGATCTAATAGACTTATGTACTATCAGTTTGTAGGTGTATTTTATTTTAAGTGAATTGTTGATAACATACAGTCCAAGAATAAAAACTCGTTGGTGTGTTTTCCATCTGCCCGGTTGGAAAACCATGAACCATGCCGTCCCAGCAGTGATGTGCACGGGAATACAAACTTTAAAGAGCCAGACGATGAGGGAGAAGAGCTGAATGTAGAGCTGGTAACGGGCAAAAAAAATAGAAGACATCTCAATTCCAGCGCTGCTCAGAAAGCAAATTTTTATGAGATACACACATTTATGTCTTGTTGATACTCAGTGCATCATGTCATGCTGTTCCTGTCATCCTAATTCCCTCACACTGAATTTTAATCTCAAGACCCTGAACAGCTGACTATAAACTTCTCTCACAGTGGATTAAGGAAGTGGATGGAGGGTAAAGGTTAAAGGTTACCTCACTTTCTCATCCCTGTGTAGAAATTCGGTCTCTGCATTTTACCTATCCTAAAACACACACAGTACCTAACATTAGCGATTAGCATTAGCACATAGCACAGATTAGGAGCAGTGAGCTGCCATTGGGCGCGTTCAGGGATCGACTCCAGATCTTGATCAATGCATGTGAAAATTAATTGCGCATCAACTTCTTAGGTCAATGATAATGATGATGATCACACATATGCATTTCTCAGTCTCTGTATTAAGATCCAATCTGGATATTGGTGAAGGATGTACAGCAGTAAAAACAAAAGATTCATAGAAAAATCAGCTTCGATAAACCAAAGTGGTCGTATTTTGTGCGACTCTTATTATTGCATTAATTTTCTTATGTTTTATACCAGGTTTCATTCAACACATGGCAGATGTTTCTAACTGTTTTTGCTGCTTCTTGTCATGGGGTCAAGGGTCACAATACATAGTGACTTCAACCTTTACAACCCATTTAGATAATTTTGTGTGTTTTTAAGGCTGTGCACATATTCCCTATATTTTCTTGTTGTAACTGAAGAAAAGAGAATGAGAAATAAATATATATATATCAACCCTGCAAAAACAACGAACCTAGAGCTGATCCTAGACTTTGGCACAGTACTGTAGCTTTAGGCATTTCAGACCATTTTATAGACCAAAATTTATGTTTTTTAAGAATCCACAGAAGCCCGGTGGAGGCAAACACTGAGTGGTAAAGATTTGATTGATAATACGTATATAATTAATGAAGGCTTGTAAAAGTTTTAAATAATTCAATAAAAAAAAAAGCACACAAAAGCACAACACCGAGCAGATTCCCGTCGCCCTCAATACAAACGCCACCTCTGTCACACACAGCCTCCACGCTCCCTCAGTGATTAGGAGTTGAATAGGGGAGCTGTCAGGTCATTTGTCTTTTCTCTCTCCTCCTCCTCTGTCTCCTCTATCCCCATCCGTCATGCCTTAACCACCGGCCCGGACACATAAACAAGATCAACACACACACAGCCCCAGGAGCGAATGCACACTCTCACGCAGACATGGAAGGGACTCTCACACTCATATCAGCTACAAATTTACCCAAGCAGTCAAAGCATACCTAAAATAAACACACCCGCCTACATACACGCACAGCGCTGTCTTTCAGAGCAACCCAAAGGCGGCAGGAAACAAACACATACCGTTTCAAGCAAATATTTATAATGGAACACTCTCAGGAACATAGAGCAGGCTTTGAAATGAACCACCGTAACAAATAAGCAAGCACTCAATGACTGGTACGAATGAAGGAAAAATGTCAGCTGGTCAAAAGCTTTACAATGTAGTCTGTGTACAAGAAGTGTGACACACTCCACTGGTTTGTCTGCTACCATTTTGAAGCCTCTGGGTTGTGGTTTAACTCCTTCCATCTTGTGTTTGTGAAGCAACAAGTGACCATATTTGGACAAAAAGATGGAGTTGGGAGGCAAGTGGTGAAACCAAGCTAATGCTACAGCTAACTTACACTGCTAAATAGGAAATGTGCAATTGTTACTGAGTATATTGTCATCAGAAAGGTGCAAGGCTTGCTGTGATACTCCATACCTTGCTCTTTAACATAAATTTTCTGTATTTATTAATTATTACTGTTTCTACAGAGTGCTTATATATATATATTTTTTCAATACTTTTTTATTTCTTACATTAATCTTTACTTTTAATATTAACATCCCTATGCTGATCTAAAACTAATAACAGATTATCTTATGTGTTGAAGTCATTTCAGCTACTTGCTAACCATGTACAGTTGTGTTAATACAAATTCACAACATACAATACGTAACAATAACAATAACTATACAATGCAACAGGTCACAGGATTAATGTTAACATTAGCTACGTTATCCTGACAGGATGAGTATTGTACACAAGAGCCAGTTAATGTCATGAAACATATGCGGGGAAACTTGTCTGAAACTTGTCAAGCTACTGCTACTTGCTAGTGTTAACTTGCTGGTAACGCAAAGATTCTCCATTGAAAGAGATGATGCACTGTACGCTTCACTAATGATATTATATGGGTCACTTCTTGATCTTTTATGGGTGTAGTCAGAAGATAAGAAGTATGTGTAGATGTCTGCAAGTTGATTAAATAGGTACAAATAAAACAAAACACTAGTATTTTCTATCAGACATAAATTGCATTATTAACATTATTGCAACATCTTGCAAGAAGCCTCATCCACTAAGAGGAAACTGACCTTGTATTTGTCTATGAAATGTTATTTTACTGTCAGAATGTTCTCAAGATGTGGTTTGTGACAATTGGGTCTAATTTTTTACTTGTGTGACTTTAGGCTGAAATAATCAGTTGAAATCTGTAAAGCATGTTCACTTCTTCCATTGGAATGAATCTATTTTTAGTCTCCGAAGGGGGCGGGGCAGTGGAAATGAGTCTCTCGTGAATCATCTTGTTTCCCTGAACCGTCTTTGTTGAAGCTGTAAACATCCTGAAACATATGTGGAGGAACATGTTTCATCTTCTGTTTTCTTAGTGTTTCTTCTGCGCCAGCCTTGTATTAGACCTAAAATCTTATGAACTACCGGTGCAAGTGGCAGACAATACAGCAACAGTAACAATAATGAAGCAAAAATGGAGACGAACCAGGACGGAAACAAATGACTTACTTTGTATTTCTGCAAAGAGGCTGACTACTGGAGGAGCGATGAGCAATATTTCACTCCTTGTTTTTACACATGTTTATTTGCATCGTTATCTCCGTGTCTCATTTTAAGCTCAGGGCTGCAATGTGACATAAACAACTGTGATCACATCCCACCTCTGTTGCTTTCAACCCCCCCACCCCCACCCCAAGGTCACATATCGTCTTTGTCTGCTCGCTTTCTTTTTATTTACTGCCTTGGATACTTCTGTTAAAAACCCACTAACAAACTATTTACTATTCCAGAAATCCGCATTCAATTTTAGTAGCTTTTACAACCATGAAATTCACCCTGAAAATAGTTTAAACGGTTTTAGGAACAACCAAGGTTTGCACATTTTATTCTCAGAGGCGCTCTGCATCCCCGTCTCTGAACTGAATCCTTTACAAAGATAACACATTTGTGTGAGACTATTTCATAACTGTGACTAAAAATTAAAGCCAAATCAGTGTTTGACATTTGCTACAGGGCTTTTTTTCCTCACAGAAATGAAAAATCCAATTGGGCGATCTTTCCAGTAATAACTCCTATCACTACTCCATGGCAGAGCAATTTTCACCTTGCAGTTCATCAGGGAAATAGTGGTCAGGGATATTTCCAATGTAAATAAGCTTACGGGGTACGACCAAATCGGCCAAAGTATGGATAAACAAACGGAAAACAACTTAAAAAAAAAAAAACATGAAAACCTCTACAGGCATCTGGCAACGTCAAGCTTCATTTAACTGCCTAAAACCAGCTGTAACTCATTGATTTCTGCACTTCACAGAATAACAAGAGGAGGGATGAAAAGTAAGTGTTGTTTCAGATGTTTCTGACATAGTGGTGAAATGTTTCACGCAGTAACAGGAGGACGTCTCCCATTATGTGTAGTGCTTTCTGACTAGAGCGCTGTCCATGGTGCTGAAGTTCCCTGACAGCCCACTGATATCCCTCTGCTGTCGAGTCATCCCCTCGTAACTGCACAGTTTAACAGGAGATCAAAACTTAAGCTTCCAACACATGGCCAATAAATAATCTTTATTGCTCCCAAAGTGGAACGCTGTCTTTCTCTGCATACCAATTTGCTCCAACACTTCACAAAGAATACATTTACTGTAAAGGCGCGTGCACTGATTTGTCATGTCTTGCCTCACAGCTGTGTCAAAAGCAAACAGTTTGTTGCTAAGCAATCTATTTTGTTTTGATTTGAAGGAACCGACAGTTTTTCTCAGGCGCTCTGGTGTTAACCGCGGCTCTCACCACTTACATGTCAATCTGAGATGCTTTACCGGGGGTTGCTGAAGTTCACGGCGATCTCTCGGGAGTGCTACGAGTAATTCTGCGAGATGCAGGAAATTACCGGCAAAAAGATGAGAAAAGACAAGAGACACAACTAATCTAAATGCAAGGATTGTGTCACAGCATGACTATACACGACTCTTTATCACAAACATTTCTCATTACTTTGACAAACAACCATAAAAGGTTACAGTTTCCTTTAACAGCTGGGCTAATGGATTCTGCGGCAACACAATTAATGTGTGACATTTCTTGTAAAACACTCCGTCTGGGATGCGTCTCGTATCAGCAATTGGGGTGCTGAACCAGCTCAAAAAAGGGCTTCTCAGACTCTTAAGGTCCCAGAGATGAAAGCTTATTACAACAGATTGCTACTTAGTGGTATTTTGGGAACCCTTAAGCGGTAGGCATGTGACGCGTTAAACGACTGGTGATGTACTCCAAACTCACAGTGTGTGTCGGCCTCACACTCTGCTAGCAGGTGTAGCATGGTAATTATAGGTGAACGTGTGAATCATCATCCTATTCTTTTTATATAGCACATACAATGTACTCTATGTCCTATGAAGTGTTTGAAAACTACAAACCACTGAAGTGCAAGCCCTTAAGAGTTTTCTTTTTCTTCTTTTTTTTTTTGACATAGAACAAAGCAGCAGGAGATGTTCAACCTGTTGGAGTCTGGGGGAAAACATTACAAATTCATAGACTCACTCCAGGATCCCAGCTCAATAAACCCTATTACTACCTCCACCCAGAAGGAGAACCCATTTGGTCAGAGGAGATATTCTTCGACAAAAATAGAAAGTGTGAAAAACTCGTGACCTTGTTTTACATCACAGAAACCGCATCCGGTGATTACAAACAGATGGTGAATGGGAGAACGCGTGTCAAAAAAGAACAGGTCTGGTTATTTTTATACTTCCTTAGCTCACATTATGCTTCCAAAAAAAAAAAAAAAAAACGCACTTATTCGCTATAAACTGCTTCCATATCACTGATGTAGGTGATGAGCTAAAGCCGGAGCGCACCTGCAGCCAGCGGAGTAAAGACTGGTGTTTGAACAATACTCTAAATGCTTTCAACACCGACGCCGACTGCGTTCAAAGGTTCGGTTTGATCACTTTTGGATTCGCTTACTAGGTCGGTAGGTGCACTGAACTTCAGTCCACAGTGGAGCAAGAATTAACCTGCATGTAAATCCAAAAAAAAAAAAACAACAACTTGGTTCTATTTTGACAATTCCACCCCACTGGCAGTACAATCAAACTAAATTTGGAGATGCATTTGACTGATTTTAAGGAGGTGCTTTCAGACGCCAGGGTTTTGATGACAGCGCTTTTACTCGACTGTTCTTCCTTTCAATGGATACTTGTTGACGTGTCGAGAGAGAGAGAGAGAGCTTTGTATCATACTCGCTTTATGCCTGATGCGTGTTTTAATATCTCCTCTACCAGCGGCTCCACTGCAGGTTTCATGATGTGATGTGAATGTGAACTTGCCAACATGAGTCAGTGGTGTAGCTGTAATGAACAAGCTTGCAGCCTGCCAGGACAGATTAAAGTTTTTAGCTCAGAAATGAAACATGAAACTCGAAGTCTTGCTGTGAGACCTCACAGTGTGCACCCACCCAAGATTGGTATAAAAAAAATCAAAAATCAAAAAATAAAAAAAATAGATATACCTCATTACTGACTAAATGTAACAAAACACACTAAATTTTTTGTGACTGTCGTGCATGTTATTTTATATTACAGACAAGTTTAGATTGGATATCTAACTTTTACACTATTTAAAGTTGAAAAGTAATATGTAAAGGATAATCATCAAGGTTCAAAATATACACAAATATCTCTTAACCCTTTATTGGGCAAGTGACTATTTTTGGTAATTTCCACATACATTACAAGACAGTAACATCAACAGCTACAGTGAGGACAGTGAGTCAACAATCTCAGGTCCAATGTGGTCTACAGGGTCTGGAAGGTCCACCTCTGCATGAACAGTGAGTGTACCTGCTTTGTTAGGTACCATGAAGTAATGGTACTAATGTAAGTACTGATGTTCAAAGGGATAATGTGGATGTTGACAGGTGTCTGGATCAGCACTTATATTGGTCTAATGTTCTAAAAGTAATGTTTTAATGTTCTAAAATACATGTTCCTTTCACCTTATGTGTTTTTCCTGTATTTTTTATTACTTCTTGGATTTTTTCACCAAATATGGTAACTTCATTGACCTTGATTTTCCACATAATAAAAAATGTTGAAAATTTTCACTAAAGTAATAAAGTCTTATGTCCTCTAATAACACACTAAGGTTGAAATTTTGAATTTCAGAGTATTTCTATGAGTGCCCTATAAACTACAATAAAACTAACTTGTGTTTTCCCAGTGATACCTTTTACTTATTTCCTAAGGCCTCGCTATTTTTGTATTATTTTGTACACTGTCTTTACAGTTCAGACACTTTCTCTTGTTGAACTGGGACCGACAATGTCACAAAATGTTCCGGAGATGTCAGCCCTTTGTGTTCCCACACTTGAGCAAACAGGGGTGTTTGAAATCCCACCAGAGACAAAAAGAACAGGCTCAATGTCACAACAACGGCAGCAAAAATAGCATGACATAAAAAACAATTAGTACATACATGTGGGTGGCATTATTCAAATAGGCTTTCAATGTAAGAGTCCACATTTTATCAACACTTTTTGTTTCAAACTTCATGACAATGTCACAGATTTGATCCGAAAAGCATGACTTCTTCTACCACATCACTTTGCATCCAGACTGACATAATCTGTGTATCTGTGATTCACCCCGGGGTTTCTTTAGGTAACGGTGTGTAAAAGCAAAGCCATGAAAACAGGATTCTATGAGTCACATGCTGCTTATTACAGATCAAAGTAAGCTGCATGTCTTTCCCTTATATTCTGTGTGATCTTAAAGCGCTCAAAGACAAAATGGAAAATTCAATTAGGCCATTTTCCATTAGCCCCTATAATAATGGCCTAAGTCTCTACATACTTCACTGTCAAAGTAATGCATCTCATCCAATAGGGACTGTGTATTGATGGCTGCACTCGTGATGAAAAGGTGATTCAGCAGCGTATCCGTACTAATGAAGCAAAGGAGGCTTAATTCCTATTTATTTTAAGAAAAAACAGAATAGATGACTCAGAAAACAAGCCAGCGTTTAATACCTCCCTTCCAACTATGTCTCAGCGTGGTGCTTTTAATGCTGAAACATATCCATAGGCTCTATTTTCAGGGACTAAGGGAGCCCAGAACACCAAATGACTAATAGCCACCTCTTATTTTCAGAATGTACTATAACTGTCTAGATTTTCTCAGCACAGAACATCATGCATTATTTATCTGAATATTTTTATAGTCTTATTATGGATGAGTGAGATTTTCTACTCAGTATTTATAGGTTTTGTCATCTGGCTTTTTTTTTTTTTTTTTAAATGCCCTTTAATCAACGTTCCTGTTCCTTCTATGAGAGTGTTCATGTCTTAAGGCTTGTATATGGCTCAGGTGCGCTGACCATGGTGCTGAAATCGCTCCCTGGCAGCGTCACCTCACAAACTCCCGGACCTTTAAGAATTGCAACAGCAGGGAAACCACAAGCGAAACGTGGCTGCATTCCATTTTGTTCTGCCGTTGTAAGCACTGCCAGCTAAAACGGCACCATTAACGCCGGGGCTCTGGCACACCTTAACTCAACATAACAATTTATTAACACTATTAGTTACACTAGCTTCTGACAAGTCAAAAATGCCCCAGTGTGGGAAAGGTTTATTAGCTATATTTACTCACAATTATCCAATAATAAGGCGATTAAAGCTGTATAAATGCGACTGAGGTGGAGTACATGTAAACAACATGCTTTGATTCTTTTTAATGCAATTATTGTCTTAGTCACAATAAGACTAATCACTGTATGTTCAGTTTTAGTTGTTTTTAAGGCTGTCTGAGTCAGGTAAACACTTTAATCCAAGTGTGACATCTGAATGGGATTTTTTTGAGAACGTTTTATAACACACGGCAGTCCAACCACTTGATGCCACATGCCAAACATGTCAGCTGCTCAGACGTTTCAGTCTGCTCTCGACTGTACCGTCTTTGACGAATCTTCTCTAGGCTATAAACTTTCAAGTGCGACTAACAAAGTGGCACATCTCACTTTAGGGAAAACATCTTTGATCTGAGGTTTAACTCAGCCGACTTTGTACAAAAAAAGACTTTCAGACAAGTATAGCTATGAGGGTAAAACACAACAAGGAGCAGGAAAAGTTCAATAAGCTACCTAAGTAAACATCTAAGTTAAAGTGCTTCCTCACTCTGTAATAATGATCACACTGGCTAATAATTCAACATGTTATTTTGTAAATAGGCTCTTTTTCTTGATGTATAACAGGGGTGTCAAACTCATTTTAATTCAGGGGCCACATCCTCCCAATATGATCTGAAGTGGGTCGGACCAGCAAAATAATAACATAATAATCCATAAATAATGTCAATTCCAAACTTTTCCCTTGGTTTTAGTGCAAAAAAAAAGTAAAATTACATGATGAAAATGTTTACATCTGCAAATGATCCTTGTGAAATGTGAATAACATGAACAACCATGAAAAACTGAAATTTATTAAGAAAATAAGTGCAATTTTAACAATATTCTGCCTCAGTTTATCATTTACACACGTGTATTACAATTTACAGATCACAGTGGATCTACAAATACATATTAAAGTTACACTTCTCTTAATACATTTCAGATTGTTCACATTTTTTGTGAAAAGACAGGATGTAAATGTAAACATTTTCATGTAATTTTGCTTTTTTTGTTTTTCTTACACTAAAACAAAGAGAACAATTTGGACTTGTCAGTATTTGTAGTTATCATGACAGTATTTTACTGGTCTGGCCCACTTGAGATCAAATTGTACTGAATGTGGAACCTGAACTAAAATGATTGTTAATATCTTGAGTATAATTTTTGCATTTCACAAATTCATCCCAGGGGCCCGACTGGACCTTTTGGTGGGCCGGTTTTGGCCCGCGGGCTGTATGTTCGACACCTGTGATGTATAACGTACACAAACATGTCTGGTTGTGCAACAAAACTTCTGCCAAGATACAGCGGTTTGTGTCAGGGGAAAAGGCATCCTGTATATTTCTACATTTAACAGCCTTTTCTGAACTGCTTGCTGCCTTTCTGCATAGACCCATTTACAGCATATAGACACACACAGCTACAAAGACGGTTTCATTACAAGTCGATTATCCATTGGGTGTTATGTCCACTGTAAATTCCAGCAGCATATAATACATTTAAGAAAGTACCTCTTGGAAACATTTGGCTTATTTGTTTTTTTTTTTCTCCCTGAAAATCCTTTCTACCCAGCGTCTTTATGTCTTGAGTGTGTCTGTAAAGGTTTTGCACTTAAACTAATGTAGAAAAATGAGACCCTCCATGTTTTCCTTGTACTTCATTGACTGCTGCCCATGGCTTGTAAAACGGTCTGCCGGCAGTAACTGGGAAATCATCTGGAGACACTATTACTAATGCAGGGGAAATAAATAAAAGCACAATGACATGCAAACGGCTCCCAGAGCAAAATTAGGAGGCGGGCTTGCGTTGGCTGTGTGTGTGACTGTGTGTGTGCGTCTGTCCTTGTCTCTCATTATCCAAAGATTGAGACAAATAGAGGGGGATCTGCCCTTCGATCTAAACCTCCACACCATTTACCCCCTACATCACAGCTGAGCAAATGTGTATGTGTGTTTGTTTCATTTAGCCTTGGGAGAAATGTGTGTCTAACTGCGGGGGAGGCCGGCCGTGTCCTGATTCTTTTTTTCCAACCCTGTGGTGAGATTGTGTGTTGAATGCGCATTCATCCAACCATGCCAATCTCTACCAGTGCTTTGTACGTGTGTGAGCATGTGTTGGCCTTAAATAGGATTCTACCAAATGTATGTCCAGTGTGTTACCATGTGTGAAATTTTCGGGAGTGTGTGAGTAAAAGCATTTGACACAGCGGTGACTATGTGTGACATGTTTGTGTGCACAGGCGTTCACAGAGTACATTTGCATTTGTGTATTTTAGTGCTGGTTATATTTAGCCGAGTATTTTCACAAACTCTGTGTGACTCATTTACACACATACACAGATAGTGTCCTCGCTTAATGACACACCAACAAAATAACACATTACAGGGAAGATTTCTCTCTTCCTGTTAATACAAAGGTGTGTAATTATAGAATCACATGACTGACTACATGATGACTTCCTAAATATGAAACCAAGTTAAGATTCTGAGGGTAAAAGTCAATGAAGAAATAAACAATTTAACTAGAAGTCTCTTAGTTTTCTGATACCACACATCTCTGTTCACAGTTCTCTCTGCTTGTCTTCGTCAGCTCTAAATATAAATAGACTTTTATCTCTTCCCCATCCCTTCAACCATCTTTCATTTTTTTAGCTACTCAGAAATGGATTAAGCTAAGCCTCAGACTAAAAACTTTTCTCGATTGGAGAACTTTATTGACTTGGACTAGACTAAATCCTCAATCTGGAAAACTTTGCAACAAAAATTATTTCCCAGTGCAACACAAAGGTAGGCTGCCTTCTACAAATCCGCTTTATGTATTTCTGACACGCGAGCAAAAAGGACCTACTTAACCTTTTATCGGGCAGATTTCCACATGCATTACAAGTTACAGCTACAGTTACAGTGAGGACAGTGAGTCAACAATCTCAGGTCCAATGTGGTCTACAGGGTCTGGAAGGTCCGCCTCTGCATGAACAGTGAGTGTACCTGCTTTGTTTGGTACTGTGAAATCATGGTACTAATGTGAGTAATGATGTTCAAAGGGATAATGTGGATGTTGACAGGTGTCTGGATCAGCACTTATGTTGTTAAGTTCTAAAAGTGATGTTCTTTTCACCTTACATGTGTTTTTCCTGTATTTTTTATATTTACTTCTTGGATTTATTTTGTTGTCCACTTATGAGTATTGAACCAAATATGGTAAATTCACTGACATTGACTTTCTACATAATAAGAAATTTGAAACATTTCACTAAAGTAATTAAAGTCTTGTTATGTCCTCCAATAACACACTATGGTTGAAATTTTGAATTTTATTTCCATGAGTGCACTATAAAGGGTTAAGTTTTACGTAGAACCCTTGTGAGGCACAAATCCAAAGTTTGTGGTGTGGTGACACCAGTAGCGAGGTTACCCACAAACCAATCTGGGGGAAAAAAAAAGAAAAGTCGATCGTTCAGCCCTGGGTCAGTGGGTCAACTCCCCTGCAACTGTTTTCACTTTGAGAGCTAATTTGGCCTGACCGAACCAGAGCAGGTCAGCCCTCTTTCTGATTAAGTGCAACATTACTCAGAATGAACTAAAAAACATCCTGCCAGTCTCCCTGCTCAGCCCGCAGTCCAAGGGAGAAAAGTAGTTTCTCACGTTGCGCTACAGTTAGAAACCATTGATCTCTGCTCCGACTTTGCGGCGGGGATTCTGCTTGTAATTCCCCTAATATTCACTTTTTATGGGCTGTGTTTATTTGTGAGCTGCCCCGGATAATTGGCTGTACGGGGGAACCCAACAGGTGACACATTACAAGGTTTTTTTCTGATTAGTGAACTTGTTTCATCCGTCACACGGCGGGAGAGCACGTTAGTTTATTTCATTCACCAAGGTCACCCTTTCTCTGACGGGTGGACTGGGTGCCAAACCACTACAGGTTTGATTAATTGTGAATCAACGAGCCATAAAGGCGAGCGCTGTAAACGGGATACGAGTGGCTGAAATGATATATCAAACTTCTCCTTGCTGGACCTTGCTTAGAGGGAGGTTTAGCTTAGTAGGTTAAAAATACGTGGACCCACAGCAGGAAAAAAAGAAAAAAAACTAAATAAAGTGACAGTAAAGTAGGAGAGAGCGAGGGGTATAAAAATAAATTCAAGGTAGAGAAATGGAAGTGTGTGTGATAGTAGAACGCTCAAAAGGTGGATATAAACAGAAGAGAGGCACAAATTGAGAAATATTTAGAAGATGGAGGAGTGAATGAGGGACAAAATTGAGTCCGGGGAGAAAATTGAGACACATGAAAGACCAGTTCATCCATAACGCAACAAAATAAATGTGTATACCCTTGTATATTCTGACCCTATTTCATTCCCATCTTTGTGATGTTTCATTTCCGCCTCGTATAGGAAGGTTAGGATTATCCAACATCCAATATCTTTAAAGTTATACAGTGTGTCCTGCATCAGCAAAGGGACACACACACACACACACACACACAAACACACTCCTCCATTAAACAGCTGTCTCCAGTAGCAGCGTGGTGGGGAAATCGAGCACTCAACCGCTGTTTGAAGTTGTATCAGCAACACTTGTTCCTATCGCCATCACTCCATCCCGGACTTATCTCTCCTACGTCCCCCCCCCTTGGAGATTCCTCCTCTTTCTTCTCTACCTCTATCTTCTCAACATGTTGCTGCTCATGCGCTTGATCTTGCTTCGTCATCACCCCCCCCCCCCCCCACCCCTTATCTTGGCCTGACCCGAAGTCGCTCGAGGCACCGAGGGCTTTGCTTCTCCGTGTCAAACCAGTCCACTTTTATCCCCCCACATCCGTTCACCCAGCTTCGCTCCCTGAAACCCTTCACGAGGGTATCAAGCCTTCCAATGAGGATTTGACCAGTGTTTTATAAAGTACTGGAAAGTCACACTTGAGTAGAAGTACAGGTGCCCTATCAAAAAACTACTTTAGTAGAAGTTCAAGTCACCGACTAAAATATTACTCAAGTATAAGTCTTTAAGTATCTAGTATTTACTCTAAGTATATCAAGTAATCTACAATTAAATGTACTCATATAATGAAAGCAAAAGTATAAGTAAATGTTAATGACAACCAAAGGCAGACAGAATTTGGAATATTACGCTGCTGCTCACGTCAACAGATCACCGACAGGTTGAGTGTGGACCGTCGTTTGCACTTGTGCATTACGCGATTAGGTCCAATGATGAATCTGCTTCCTGTCTTTGTTGCAGTCACCGGTAATCTGAGCGGTGAAAACACAAAATTTCCTTTAATTTATTTTTTGTAATGAGTAACGATACTGTCCGTTAAAAATGTATCAGAGTAGAAGTATGCAGTTGAGTTAGGAAATGTAGTGAAGTAAAAGTGAAAGTAAACAAATACTCAGTAAAGTACAAAGTCTCCCAAAACCTACTTGATTACAGTAGTGAAGTATTATTACTTTGTTACTATACAACACTGGATTTCATAGAACATAAAATGAGTGTTATAGTATCTAAGAGCTTTTATTTATGTGATCCTGTATTTTTTCTGTTTTTCCTTTATGTGTATTTATCCATGTTGACATCTTACTTTATCACTTCCACATCGTTTGTCTTCTAGTTTGATATTTTTCTCAACTACACCTTAATTTGTCTTGCTTTTTACCTGGCTTTACTGGCCTTCCAGTTGTTATATTACCTTCCAAGCATCCAGCTTCTAACATCATCAGCTCCATCCAAACAAATTACAAGTAAAAGCCGCCAAGTATTCTGAGAGTGTTGTTAATGGGTCAAGCCTGCTGTGTGTTCTCCATTTCTCATGCCGTCAACAAATCCTAATAAAACACCAAAACTAAACTAAACATGCAGTGTATTTGCTTCGTTTAAAACGACGGTCACAAACGCATTGCACATAATTCTGCTCCTCAAACACGGGTAACATTTGCTGAACACTCTTTTCTGCTGCAGATTAATACTCAGCCACAGTGTCTGTACACAAAAGAATAAGCAATGCTATATGTGAACTTGTTTGATCAGTTCATTGTTGGTTCTCCTTTGATGGAATTTGTTCAGTGAATGAAGAAGAAGAGAAAATATCACCAGCCTTAGCCTTAACCCATGAGGACTGCATTTTAATGTGCTAGCTTACATGGCTGCTTTACATGCTAATGGGCTGTTAATGTATCAGCGCGATGTATTTGTACGATTTCATGCGTTGAATTAAACAAAAGCACCAGAATGCCTAAAATTACCTTCACTAAAGTAACTTTGCTAAACTTCATCACCCTCCATAACCTTTGCTCATCGTTCCTCTCCTTCTCCAGCTTCCTTTCCTCCTTACCACTTCATTTGCTCTCTCCTCCTCATTTTCCCACACCCCCTCCATCACTCCTCTCCTCCTCCCTCTGTATTGCCTCTCTCTCTCCCTCTCTCATTCGGACGCTTAGCGCTGCCGGAGACAGATCACGGTGCTTTCTTTCATTCTTCCTTTCTTCCTCTTCTGCTGCTGCTGCTCCTCCTCAGGAATCACACATGCACACTTCTTCACCAGACAAAGGACAAAGACGGCAAAAGAAATTAAAAGAAAAGCGAGAGGATAAAAACGCAAATAACTGGATGAATAAAAAGAGAGGAGGTGTGAGCTGAGTGGAGGCAGGACAAGGATGTAAAAAAAAAAAAAAAAAGAAAAAAAAACTGGAGAATCTCCCTCAAGGAGAGGGATTTCTAAAAATACAAGCGAGCTGACTCCCTGCATTCTGTTATTGTCGCTCTCTCCCTTCTTTTCTGCTGCATCCCCTCCTTCATTCAGTACCTGTTTTGTGGGATTAACATGACTTAAAATTCAATCAGCCTACAGCCTGACGGAAGAGCGACAGTGGAGGCAGACAGAGCGCTGCAGCTGTCGAGACCGAGTGAGGCAACGACCAACGGGAAGAGAGAGAGAGAGAGAGAAAGAGAGAGAGAGGGAGAGATAGAGAGGGGGGCGAGAGAGGAAGAAAGAGAGATGGGTGTTTTTCCACAGAGCTAAGATAGAGAGAGCGAGCCGCGGAGACGGAGAGATGTGACGGTTCCAGGAGTCGCCGTGGAATGATCCGGAAAACCAGGTTAGTAATTCCACCTTTACATCTCGCAAAGGGCAGAAAAAAGGTGAAAGACGTGTTAAATAATGATAAAAGAGCCAAAACAAGTCGTAAAAAATGGAGAAAATAAAAGGACAGGAATATCTGCATTGGGACTGTGAAGTAGCAAAGTGAACCGATAGGAGATGGAGAAGCTGGAATAATCACAAATAAGTCATGGGTTTTCAGTTTTACGCTCATATGAATTCAGGGAGAAGTGGTGCATATATGTAACTGCTGCATTAATGTACACAGGACACACACTCGCAGAGAAACACACACCGACACAGGGCAGAGTGAGTGCATGGCTTCAGAGCTGGATAATGAGATTGTCTTCCTGAAGGTGTCGGCTTTTGGAGTTTGATTGACAGGAAAGAGAGTGGTGGTGGTGGTGGAGAAGGGTGGGGGGGGGGACTTTTGAACTGCCTGACATTCATGGTGCTGATCAATAGCCTACTTGTTTCATTAGGATGTGTGTGTGTGTGTGTTCCTGAGAGAGAGCGAGAGAGAGAGAGATGCAGAGGCTGTGTGCTTACAGAAGAGTAACACTGCATGACTACTTAGTGGATGTGTGCGTGGTGTGTGTGTGTGGAAGCATGCTTCGATGTACCGCAACACTGTGTTTGTGCCCGCTCCTGAGAATGTGTGTGTGTGTGCGTGTGCTTAAGAGCAAGCCAGTGCATCCTGCTGAGAGGCGTTAAGAGGGTCTCAGAACTATCGATTCCTTTGACAGACAGGTGCAGGGGAGGGGGAAATCAGTGGAAGACGGGTGGTGGCAAGGTGGGG
>JAPQRQ010000011.1:10497698-10508633 GCA_037367365.1 Apogon talboti | reverse complement strand
GGGGGGACTGTGAGCAGATGAGGCGAAAGGGGGCGGGGACGAAAAAATGAGAAACACAAGTAGAGAAAGAAATTAGGTTTATGTTGGGACAAAAAAGATTAAGCCAGAACAGACACAGATAAAGGAGGGGAGGATGGAAAAGTCAAACTGTGGGGATGAAAAGAGGGAGAGTGGAAGGGAATGAGGAAAAACTGCAAGCGCATTATGTTTCAGGGTGAGTGGCAGGTCAGTTATTTTGCAACACTTGTGATAGTGAGCGTCACGGAAAGGCGAATTTGTGGGTGTAAGCATAACTATTTAAACGCTTGTATGTCTGCAAGTTTCTGTTTAAGAAGGCGAGTGGTGTGAGGGAGTGCGTGGGCGAAGGAAACGAGGACGAGATACTGAGGTTTTATTTGGAGAGTTTCTTTTGGTTGACCTGTCGACGACTGCCAGCGCAAATACACAAGCCGATCCCAAACATCGGGCTCTGAAGGTGCAGCAAAATGTTTAACTAGACAGAATTGTAATGATAATCGAGGATAGCAGATCTGGCTGCCACCCTGTCAGCGGAAATTCAATGAAATACAGTAAAACGGATGATCAATAACCCGCTGATGTAAGCAAGAAGGTCCAATATGTAAGTTATGACCCTCATGTTCTGAACAGACCTTCTCACCCGGTTCCTTGTGCTTATTTCAGACCACACATGCACCCTTGCCCTCATTGTGGATTCTAATTAAGTTAATTGTTAGTTAATTGGCTGGGGGCGGCGGGACGGAGCTGCATTCATCATACACAGCTGTCCGTTATTGAATCTTAAAGGCAGAAAAATACGTTGTGCTATTGCATCCGACGTTGCCAACATCGGCGCCGGAATTGGCGCTGATGGACAACCAATCGCCAGAAATATTAATGGATAAATAAACAAACTCAAATCCTTGTGGGAGGCGGGTAGAGTCCTATCATTTTCCCATCAGATGGTTCAACACAGGATGATGGTTGAGTGGGACAGACTCTAATGTCTTCCAGGCATTACTGCCAAGTCCTCTTCAGACTAGAGTAGACTTCACACACACATCAGGGAAAGGCTACAGGTTTCAAAGAATAGTACAATAAGGGTTTACTGAAAGCATGGAAAATACTATCAAACATAGCATTCAAGATAAAATGAGGAAGGTTATGATGAGCCAGCTCTTTGTAGTACTGAAAATATACTGAAGTATCCATTTCAAGTGAAGGATATCTTATGTTGTCTAAGATGTAATATGGGGGAAACTTTAAAGAAAAGCCTCCATTGGATGCACAGTAGAAATGCATAGCGATAGTTCCATGGAAACTGCATCAAAAGATGAGCATGTGGCAAACAACTGTCTGTCACCTATTAATTACAGGCTTTTATTGGCTCCCATCTTAAACCATGTTACTGTGCAATTTAATCAGATGCAACCGTACTTTTTGCCATCTGGAGTAAAGGAGCATCAAAACAGAGGAGTATTGAGCGGCCTCTCTGGCACCAATATGACAGCTATCCACCAATGAAAAATGATTCCCCTCCAAGTAAAGAGGCATCCTGCTATAGCACTGTAACAGAGCTGCCAGAGCCCATTTCAGCACTTTATGTCCTTCATTTGCTCAGCTGTTCCCGACATTTTGGCTGCTCAGCTGCAACCATCTGTAAGACTATTATAGATGTATGGAATTAAACTACTGCTGCCATTGACAAAAGGAAAAAATAGATAATGCTCAGTTGCTCCTTTATATTCAGAGTGACACTGGAGCATTATGAGTGGAAAGAAAAGCTTCCCATTCAAAGAAACTGCAGACACAACAATCTGGAGCTGGTGTACATATAAATAGAGATCCTCACGCTTTGAAAGGTTATATATACCATAAAAAGAAATTAATGAGAGCCTCATGACAGATCATGGTTAGGAGTCATGCTGGAATTATCTGTGCCAATGATGTGCCAAAGAAAATCATTGTCAGGTCCGTTGTTTGCCAATTCAATTTACCTCCCAGAAATTTAATCCCCAAGCTGTGCAGCCGTGCGGTCTTTCCAATGGGAGGAAACAAAATTACAAACCCTCAGCAAGGAGTGGGAGATTGGCTGTCACAGATATAACAACACTGTTACAGAAGTGCAAAGAAAACTTTCAGAGCTGTTTGTTCACAGAAGTGGTGCAAAAACATAGTTTGTTAGTTTTCACAGAGCTCAGACTAAGCTCTAATCTACCATACAACTGGCCACAGGAGTTTTGCCTTTCTTTAAAATTTTTATTTAAGGTGCTTTACTGATATACTGGGATATAAAATCATATAGTTTGCTCAAATTTCTATCAGCGCTCCATTTCTGCTTCTGAATTCCAGGGATACGGAACATATGTGCAGCCAGTAGCCAGATGTTCACCGTGCCATCAAGTACAAAATTTCCCTCCACTCATAAAGCGGCTAAGGGCAGGAGCTGCTTAATGCCACGGTTCACTGCTCGGGGTTTTCTTGTCCGCCATTTCACAAGTCTTCACGGTTCACCACTTGAATCAGAACAGTGGGTTAACTCTGCCTTCTGGTTGCAGAGTATCAGCCACTTCCTGCTGTCTAACGTCATTTCTTCACATCAGGGGGTTCTGGGATGTAAAAAAAAAAGCAAAAAAAACAGCCGTACTTCAAAGAATCCACGCAAACATTGGATTCGGGATTTTTAATGATTTAGTTTTTCAACTTCATTAAAGACTACGCCACTTATATTATCTTTATTGTGAAGAATATCAAGCGCGCCAGCCTTGAAAAAGCCACTTAAAAAGAACACATGAATATTATTATTATTCTCGCTTCCATAACAGCAGCATTCTCTGAAGTACTGCCATGCTTAAAGATTATAGATACTTTAAGAACTCCCTACTTTAGATAAGGTGTTGCAGCCAGAAGCACTACAATTTCATTCCTCTGATGGATTGCTGAAGTCCCTAAAAAGTATACAAGGTGCAAAAAAAAAAAAAAAAAGACACCAAAGCTGGAGTTGCTTTATGGTTTTCATGCAAGAGCTGTGAAATGTGCACCGGAGAGACAAAAACAAGGTCTTTATATAAACATTTTAATGCCTAAATCAGTGCGGAGGTGGAAGTTTTCCAAAGGTGGGAAAAACAAACCAAAGAAAAACAGTTTAAAAAATGTGACTGAGCAATGTTCTGGAAATAGAAACAATTATCAAAATCTTCCAAATAGGATGGATTCCAACAGGATTTAGTCAGAGAGGGCTGTGCATACAAATGCCGATACACAGACTCGTACTCGCCATGCACATGCGTAAACATTCTGTTTCTTTTTTTTCCCCTCTCGAAAAACACAACAGAGGGGGTTCCGGAGGAATTAGTTGAGTATTTCAGTAGAACTGTATTATTTTGGAGCCCTGCTGTGAGAAGACTGCAGTCCTTTTATTTTAAAGCAAATAAATGTCAGTTCTTTTCACCAAAAATCACTGTGAACCTTAGGGGCTCTGTGTGCTTTTTCTATCAGTACCCCCTACCTATAAACATAGAAATAACAGATGACTGTACAGATTGAAAAAGAACTACACATAAAGCACTTAATGACTGATATTTGGGGATCTTTTTTGATTTGAGAGGCACTCACACGGGGGGGAAAAAAGAAATCATACATACCACCTGTGTCTGAATGCTATAGATGTTCACACAAAACATAACCGAGAGGACAAAAAGGAGTTTTTCTTCCAGCATCTTCACCTTTTTTCCCCCCCACTATAAATGAGTACTCCAAATGGCCTTCAAGCTGTGTAACTCCATCAACCTTTGACTTCTGAGGCGCTCTCTAGCGTCATCCCTCCTCCGCCTTTTCGCTGTTCACTCCCATCCTTCAACCGTCACTACTCCTCTTCCTCGCCGCTGTCTTTCTGTCACTCCCACCATCGCGATAGTAATGGTTTACAAACTCATTTTTAACACAGCTCTCCCTTTCTCTAATCAAATCCAGTCTTCCCTCCCTCATCCCTCCTCCGTGACAGTGATGGATGGCGGCCTTCACCAGTTTATCGCCTTTACATATTTCTCTGCCCATCCGCTTAACGACACACATTCATACACACTGACTCTTCATCTCTCATTCATTCTGTCTTTAAAGATCCTTCCTTTAAGGACTCTTTGCTTCTGCACTCATTCCCCCTACTATTCAGACAGCTGGCTTTTCATTTATGCTTCCCTCCTCCATCTTGAGACCTCTTCTTCCATTTTCTTCTTTTTTATAACCCCCCCACCCCCTCTCTGGATTTCACACAGTTAGCCTCTCTGTTTTTTTGGATCTCCCGTCTGTTGTTTGTTTTCATACCCCTTCTGCTTTCCATACATTCCGCAACACTAAAGAGGACAGAATACGACAGAGGAATGACAGAGGAGTGGTACTATCAAAAGGATAAGTGGGCTTACAGTACATACTGCCGCACAAAGAGGTTACGTGGGCGTTCTTTTGTTCCTTGCCTAGATAGAGAATGTGTGTATGTGTCGACCTCCCTATAATTATGATTGTGTGGGAAGACTGTTTTGGCATGCTCGGGGTTGTTTCTGTATGCAAGCGCTCACCTAATATCAAGGGCCCGGATTATGACTAAGAGTGCATGCATGCACACCAGAGAGGTTTTGTGCGATTGAAAGAATCTCTTGTATTTGTGTATGAAAGGCTGCATCTACATGCAATTCCTGCAGTCGTGCCAGTGGAGCTGCTGTGCGCTTCTAGATCAAATGAGCCAGATAAATGCACATCAGCATTATGCGGCGCTAGTCAACTGACGCAATCACTTCTCCTGTGCCACATTCTCATTCACTTCTACCTTCAACTTTCCACACCTACATAGCGGTGGCGAGTCGATGCCTGCGATTCTGACTCAAGCCCTGTAGTGTACCTATTCACACTCCAATCAGACGTGTGGATTACTGTGCTTGAGATAAGTGGCTTCTGAGAGCTAATACAAATCCTCTTGTTTATAAACACTGCGACATTCCCTAAGTCGATTTAAGTCGATTACTGGCTAATGGCATTTGCGTGTGCTGACAAACTCTTCCTAGAGTAGATGCACAAATAGGGAAATGTACAAATGAAGAATGACTACTTGGTGGTTAGTATGTAAAACAGCTTGCAAAGAATTAAAAACTAGAGACAAGAAACCAAATTAAATCTCAGAAGTGCAATAGGTCTTTATGCAAGTAAAGAAACAAAACAAAAAAAAAAGTTCGTAACAGGCACATTAGCACTTATAAGTCATGCCTGAAGCTTCTGTTAATTGCGTGGTTGGGGCTCAGGTTCAAAAGTACCACAGGAAAATACGTTTAATGAAAATGTATCACTATGAAGCCATTAGCAGCTTCATCTTTCACTGGGTCAGGCCCCACAAGAAGACAGAATGACCGGGGGGGCCACGGTGGGTGTTTTAACAGAAACCTTGGAAGTTCAGGGGCGGTGGGTTCAACGTTGCAGCTCCGAGTCCTGCTGCAACACGAGGGTACTGAGCAGTTCCTCCTGCAGACGCTTTTAGCTCATGTTCTGAGCCTTAGCCTTTCTGCTCTCTCCACCAGTCTGCTTCCTGCTCTCTAGGGGGCTGGGGGTTCATGCGGGGTAGTATAGCGAGAGATTTCCCAAAATAGAGGGAAACAGAAAACCACCGTAGCTGGGACGCTCATACATTACACATGCCTTCGAGCGTACACACTCTTCATAATGCATCTTTGCCAAACGCGCATGTACTTTAATGTGATCTCACAAGCACACTCGGGATATTAGCACTGTCCTCTCCTCCTGTGTGACTTCTCGGCATCAGTCACCAGATGCCTCTCTTAAACGTATCAGGCAGACTTTCAGTGTTATTGGTACACTGCTGATACAAAGGCCCGCAGCTTTCTCTATGGGCGTGTGGATGCAGGCACTCCCATGTGTGCGTTCCCATCTTATTGCAAATTCAACAACAAACTCTTAAAAGCATGTGAAAGCTTCCTAAGTGCAGGAAAATGTCACGGTAATTCACATGCTGGAACACACACACAAAAGACAAGGGGTTTTTGGTGCTAATATCCGCAACCGCATGCGTAGATTCCGGCTGATGGTAGACATGCGCTGAACTCAATTTTTATGCTGCATCAGTGCAATGTAAGATTAGACTTTATTGATCTGCGGGAGGGAAATTTAAGAGTCACAGTAGGATAATAACCAGAGCAAGGAGGCAGGTACAGATAAGTAAAAAACAAAGCATCATAATGCAGGTGGGTCACATCAGTACTGGTACTGAAAAGATGCAGCTGTTTGTATAATAGACCAATAATGTCAGATTATTTAAGATACATCAAGAATCATTAAAAGCTTAATCTGAATTGAGGGTAGTCCAAACTCACACCTCTAATATATATCTAAATTTATTATAGTTATTATAGTTTTTGCTTCTGCTTCTTCCACTAGAGACAAGTCATTCATGTCTAACTGTTAACGTTTTACTCAGTGCAAGTGTTTTGTTTTGCCTGAGAGCAGAAACAACTACACTTTTCCTAGTTTAACCCTCAAAGACCTAAACATCCACAAGCAAGTGAAGGCATCCCAAAATGTGAAATGTTTAATAAGTTTTTAACCCATCAATACTTAGAAATAATTCAAATAGAATGAAGTTTCTCAGCTTTTCATCAACATCAGATATGATCCACTTGGATGTTCAGAGGCTCTATAGTGAAATAATTCTTATTAAATTATTCATCAATAAAACCAGTGTAATTCGACAAATGAAAGATGTTCAGTTAATGACGCATTTTGGTGAAAAAGTCTCTTTTCCTTCATTTTGATGTAGCAACCTTTGAATTCACCCTGTGCTTTTATGAGCGTCTACGTGAGCAGTAAATTAAATATAAGAAAATACCTGATTTTAAACGAAAAGCATAGAGGATAGAATGATAAACAGCGATAAATCACTTAGGAAAATGAGGCGTAAAGATAAAATTCATCTGGAGGTCACCACAGAAATAGTTCTAGGTCCTGTCAATACTGTGTGTCAGCCCCCTTTTATGGACACTATACAATAAAAACACAAAAAGGTATATGTGACTGATAAAAGATAAATCATTCCTTTAAAAACCAAACACATAGATACATAAATGATGTCTTAGGTTGGGCAGCAGCGATGAAACTCCATAATATCTAAGAGAATACACGTAAATTAGAAATGAAACACTCACCCAGTCACATTTTTCCAGCAAGCCCATAAACACATCACAACAAATGAATGTGCAGAGGCCAAACCACAGTACACAACTGACCCTGCTAACAAATAGTCTACATACTGTGAGAATCAATTACTCGTATGATTGCCTCCCTGAAATGGGACAAGAAACCAGGATAGAGTGATAGCATGGAAAACGAGGTTTTAAAAACAGAAAGCAAGAGCCAGAGGAAGAGTGTAAACGAATGGGACAGGGTGTTATCCATCTCTCTGGGTCAGATCGATCAGGAGGCGCACAGATCAGTTACACCCGACTCCTGTGTGTGTGTGTCAGAAAGGTCCGATAGTGCTCTGGTCGACTTGCAAATGAGATCTGGTCTGTAATAGAAGAGCAAGAGGTGAAGCGCGGAAGAGAGATGGTGAAGTGGGAGAGGAGAGATTTCAGGCCGGCGGAAAGTGATGTGAAGGGGAGTGAGGAAGAGGTAAGGGGAGACAAATGAAGGGAAAAAGCTGAAGCTGAAGTATGGGGAAGACGGATACATGAGGGAGGTAAGGGAAGAGGGAGATGGGCTGAGCAAGGCGACGGATGAGACAAAACTGTGTGAGAAACGCATAGAATCTAAGGGCGAGCGAGTGCACGAATCTGTGTGTGCAGTTTGTGACTCAACTAGGAGCAGAGGAGGCAAGGAGACACGGAGGGCAGCAGAGTCAGCAAGCGATGGAGAGACAAGACAAAAAAGACAGGAGGTGGTGGAGGAGGGGAGAGAGGGGAGAAGGTGGCGAGGTAGAGCTGTGACTGATAACATTGTCGTACTCAGGTTGCCTCAAGGGCAGACAAGACAGAAAGAGAGAAAGAGAAGGAATGAGACTTTAAATGCGGAAATTTACAGAGCAGCCAGAGGCAGAAATGAGGTGAGCAAGGATGGAGAGCTAGGATAGGAAAAGATAGAAAACACAAGGAGGAGCACTGCAGTGAGAGATAAATGGCAGAGGATGGATGGTGAGGAAGCGTAGAACAATTCCTCATTAAGATAGGAAGAGGAGGAGAATAGGTGGACACGAAGGTGGGTGGGCATGACACAGGAAGAAGAGGGCAGAAGGGGTGAAAGCAATAAAAAAGGAAAATGAAAGACAAAGCAAGTGAGTCAGTTATTACCGGAGTGGGAGAGAGCAGAGCTGGGCTGGAGTAATGGAGGGAAAGAAACATAAAGGTCAAATGAAGGAGTGGAGCGACACAGACCGTGCAACAGAGGAGTGTGTAAGCATATTGACATTCAGTGTGCTGCCGGGAAAGTAAGCTGTCTGGAGGGTAAGCATTTGCAGAGTACGGGCTAAGCTGGTTGAGCTGCACTGGAGTGCCTGGGTCGTTCTACAACAGCACCTGATGTGAGGAGTTTTTTCGGGGCCGCCGCAGAGTAGGCACATTTTTAAGGGGCATTTCGCATTTGCAGATTTTAGAACGCACGCCTCCACAGGAGCTCAGGAGCAGGCGACTTCCAGCATCATACAGTACGCCCTGGGGACAGGCTGTCACTGCAGGCATTCGTGACTGCCTGTCCTATCACACCGCCTCACACTCCAGAAGTAATAGCTGCTTGGTTTAACTGTTTCCAAAGGAAGTGCCTGACATTAAGCAAGTAATCATGCCACTCACAGGACCTTTAGGTAATCCATATGTAAAATTACCATCATCTGAAAAGGACTTCCTTTCGCTCAAATGTTTCAGCTTGACATCAGATGTGTCGTTGTTTTTGAAAATGATATGGTTTCTTGATCTGTCTGAAGGATTGTGAAATGGGACCGTGTAGTGCTGTCTAAAACAGAGCTCACATTTTGGAAGCAGACCAAAGCCGAATAAGAAGTAAGGAGAAAAATGCAAAATGATGCCAGAAACCCAGTGCTTTCATATCCTCACCACTTCAATATATGTGCTAGATGGTAAACCCTGTTCGAGTTTCACAGGGAAAAGAGCGAAGCTAGCGCCTAATGGAAAATATTGAGCCAGCAATTTGCATCAACCTGTTAAGTCAGCATGATATACGGTTATGTCTGCTCGTCAAAGTATTAGGTTGCATACATTATTGCATTGTATAATCACCATACTTAAGGCTCTAAGCCAGCGCACAAGTTTCCGGATTGCTCCATATAAAAATACACCCGTCTTTCTCTGATGATGTTGCTCTCGGTCTGTGTCTGACTCACCGTCTCATTCCCTGTCTCCTCTCTCTAGTCACTGCGCCTGTGACTGTTATCAACACTCGCTGTCACTCTCTCTGTATCTAGGTTACAGTTGCTATGACAACTATTATGCATGCCAATCAGTTGCCGTGAGTCATCCCTACAGCTTATCATCACACGCTCTAAAGGTTTTTAGGGATGCCTGTATATGGTCTGTGTGTTTACTGGGAGATTTTCTGCAGGTCTGACATACGATGGGACTCTCTTACGTGCTGTGCTCACTGAGCGTGCCCGGACTTACACGGGGCTCGTACTGTGAGCCTTGTTCTGGAATAAAGGCTGATAGGCTGGTGACCCAATTTGATTCCCTGACCCAGAGTCTTAAGAAAGGGTTCTATGATATAACACTTGTCTAATCCTCTCTAACAGGTTTCTAGGTAACTGTTACTATGGGGACTGGCTGTGTTCAGTCTTCTGGGATGTTGTTGCTAGGCAGTGAGCTGTAGTGGTGAAGAGCTACACAGGGCTGTAGCGGCACTCGTGAGTGTTTATGCAAGAGAAACATAAAGGAAGTATTTGTTGGAGGTGCCATTACTTAATATGGATTTTTATCCTATGAAGCACAGAGTGGACATAATTGCAGAGTGGGATTCATTTAAGAGGAGGCCTTGGCCCACACAAGTATTCATGTGTGGAGAACAACCTCTTATTCTAGTGCAGTCTAGTCAGTCAGAGTAGGAGGAAGGCTAGAAGGCAAAGATGAAAACACACTTCAGACATCTCTTACGAAACAATATCGAGGCGGACAAAAAAGTTCCTAAAATCTCTGTCTCCCTCTTTTCTCGTCCTTCAGGTCTGTGGACAGCCAGGCGTTCTACCATGCCTGTCCCCCCACCCCTCAATCCCCGCAGACGAAAACACCTGCCCCAGACACACCTCCATCCTGATCAAAGGGCAGAACGTTCCACCTTCCCCTCCCTCTCCCCTCCATCTGTCCTCTCTCTGTCTCTCCACCCTCCTCTCCTCATCTCATCTTTGACCTCATCTCATCTCGTCCACTGCGCCTGCCCCCGGGCCACCAGAAGAACTCTCCCCGACACCGTCCCTTTTCCGGCGTTTCACTGGCTGACTCTGGTCACATGCTGCCTGCTGCCGTCGCTGATTGGCGCAGGGGAGACGTGGGGCGTGGTCTCGGCCTGTCCCTTCCACTGCGTGTGTCGAAACCTCTCGGAGTCGCTCAGCACGCTGTGTGCCGACAAGGGCCTCCTTTTTGTCCCCCCGCACGTTGACCGGCGCACTGTTGAGCTGCGACTGGCTGACAACTTCATCACGGAAGTCGGAGGAAATGATTTTGTCAACATGACTGGCTTGGTTGATCTGACTCTGTCGAGGAACACCATCCATCTGATTCGCCCCATGGCCTTTGCTGACCTGGAGAGTTTACGCTCACTGCATCTGGATGGTAAACTCCAACTATACATTTTTCTCCCAAGATAAAAACCTACTGCTCCTTGTTATATTGTTTTCAGTAGGGGTGAGCAATCTGACCTTAAAACTATATATATATATACTGT
>JAPQRQ010000011.1:10452904-10497598 GCA_037367365.1 Apogon talboti | reverse complement strand
ACTGTATAGATATATATATACATAAATATATATATATCTATATATATATATCTATGTATATACACACACACACACACACACACACACATACGGTATATATATATACACACACATATATACACACGCACGCAAAGAAACACTAAATGAATATGCTCACTAATGAAGGTCACAATGCATAATCAAGTGTTTTCGTTTCAGAGCTTCAGAGCTTATTATCTGTAAAGTTTTTTTTTGGCTGCCTGACATATTTTCTCCACTAAAGACAACAAAAGAAACTATTGGACCTTTACAGTCACCACTATCTGTTACACAAACTCATGCATTTGAAAGTGGAGTAACTTCACACTTTTGGTACTGTGAGACTGCAGAATCACTATATACTACACATGTTAGCTTAGTAATGTCAATATATAATGCTATGATTTCTGTAAAATACTTTTACAAAAGCTCTTCATCTGTTTAAAATCAATATTATTGCAGCAGGAAATCAGATAGCACTATTGATTTAATGATATGATCTGCACAATACTTCTGAAAAGCAGTTCTCACATCCCTATGTTTGAGAAAAACCTAATGTGCTTAGAGATATGAAATATTAGTATATTTGTGCGTTTCAGGTAATCGCTTGACGACACTTGGACCCAGGGATTTAGCAGGTTTGGTCAACCTGCAACACCTCATCGTCAACAACAACCAGCTGGTCAAAGTCTCAGCACAGGCCTTCGACGACTTCCTGCTAACACTGGAGGATCTCGATATGTCTTACAACAATCTCAAGAGGTAAATTTTACCCCTGTTGTCATACCTTATGGGCTGAACTCACTCCCTCTAGTCTCTAATGCTCTACTAAGATGCATACTGTACAACGTTATCTGTACTTTGTTAAGGTTAATGCTGTAGACATGCAGGTGAAAAAGGCAACTCCCCAAGCACGGTACAGTAGAAATGACTTGTATGATCACGCAAGAGTCAGCAAACACAGCAAAGAGAAACCAGCTCAAAGTGCTGAGGCTGGGAGGAGAGGACTAAAAGCTCAGGAAATTGAAAGCGAATCAATTTTGATGAGGTCCTAATTTTCTTTGACTTCGATTTTCTAAAGATTTGATGAAGACACGCTACAGCACTATCTATTATGTGTTATTATATAGTGCAATAGCTTTGCCATATGACCGTCCTTTAACACAATGTGTAGGATTCCACTGATCTTTATTTAGGACAATGGAAACTCTTAAGCCTCTGTTATCTTTTTTCTCTGGACTAAATATTAAGTCAGAACAATGATAATATTCTTTACCAATTGTCTACCAATCCCTATTCTCCTTTTTTATAATATCCCACTGCGCTGATGAATTCAGCAGCTTTTGGCTGTCGGTTCTGATTAAGATGTTTCATTTGTCTCCTCTACTGGAGCTCTCGGCCCTCTCTCCAGCCTCCACCAAACCATAAGGAAAGTATAGTGAGAGTTTTAATGATGCATATATTAGCAGCTGCTGTTTGCCCTTTGGTATGGGTTACAGACTGTGGTTCAAAGTGAGCTCTCATTACCCCAGCATTCATGCCAACAACTGCTCAACGCCGGTAAAGTATTATGTGGCATTCTGTTTTGTTTTGATACGAGGTGATGGCTTACCTACTTTCTTTAATCATGAGGAGCGACCGCTTCACCAGCAGCTCGGATTTGTTGAAATAATGCTATTTACTCTTAAAATGTGGACCTCATATTTTACTAGGACACTAGTTCATGTGCGGTGGATGTCAAATACAGTTTGTCTTTACAAGGAGTTACCACAGATTTTGGAGAAGTGTTAGAAATGGCAGTGGACATTAAGTACTACTATATTAAAAGGATGCCCTTGTTCACAATATCCTGCTTCATTGTTCGGTCTCTCCCGCTAATCTAAAACACCAACATAATTTAATGAAGTCATTAAGCCTAGTACTTCTTCCCCTCAAAGGCATATTGTCAGGAGGCACTATATGGACAAAAAGACTGACCATCTGCTGTTGTTTTCTGTAGACATTATTAATTTTCACCAGCTTTTTCTCTGTGCAGCTATGTGATTAAAATCATAGCAGGCGCTCACATCTTGAACTCGGACAATATGATACACCGGCAACATAACCAATCCATTCATTGCATTAGACACCGCATTGGCTTTGAAATGGGCTTTGTAATATATGGTTATGGTGAGCGATATCAGGTTGCTGAAGTGCTACAGCATTTATCAAACAACACAAAGCTAATTTATAAGATCAACATATGCTGTGCTGAAGAAGGCGTATGCTGTGAGGTGGACAACTGAAGAAACAAAAGGATGCCACCAAGAGTCTATGAGCGACTCTACAATTAAAAATGTCCAACCTGTTTGTTTAATCTCACCTTTTGGTTGAGACTCACTAAACACTGGCAAAAAAGGAGTACTAAATGAGCACAGAAATGGCTCCCAGATGGGACTGCTGAAATTCACTGAAAGAGAAGGATTGAGAAAGGAAAATGAGCATCTGCTGTTGTGGTCTGTCATTGCTGTCACTATTTATTTATTTTTGCATATTCCTGTGTTGTGCTGTGAAACACAAGACTGCGCTGAGGATACAGAAGCTAAACTTTGACTGTTCTAATAGTAGAACACTTTAATTTTTAATTGGGTTAATTTCTTACACTGTGCAAACGTACCGACAAAAGACACCGTCAAAGTGGGAAATCTGTCTACTCAGCTGCCATTACTTTTAAGAGACATCCTTCCATTTCTTTTCTTGACAGCAAGAACACATGGCCATTCCTGGGACAAAGTCTATTCATTAAAACACCACTAAGTGAATCACACATTGATAGCTTAACGTCTTTTTATTGCAACAGGGTGCCGTGGGAGTCCATTCAGAACATGGCCAGTCTGCACACTCTGAACTTGGACCATAACCTCATAGACCACATAGCAGAAGGAGTCTTTGGAGAGCTGTATAAGCTTGCCAGGCTGGATATGACCTCCAACAGGCTCCGAACCCTGCCTCCTGATCCCCTCTTTGCAAGGTAGAATTTAAGCTTTGGCTTTTATGTTTCTATAAGAAGTGGTTTTTGTATGGAGATGACACTGCCACAGAGCCACCGATGGAAACAGGAAAGAAACACTGCCATGTTAGATTATGCATTGAGACTTCATATACTATTTTGTGGCCATGACATGAGCCCCTCTGTTGTAGCGGTGTTTTCAAATATAGCTCTGTTATATGAAACTTTGGTGAAATTTTATTTCAGACAGCGCATAGTAACAAAAAAGTCAAGGACGCAAGGACATTTGGTCTTTATAGATCTATAGCGCTAAAGTCTATAGTCATACATTTTCAACCTTGAAACAGTGATTGCAAGTAATGAGGGGTCAAGCAAAGAAAATCACACTCATTGTAGAGGTGCCAACTAAGCTCCAACTAACTGAAAAATATCTATCTCATTGAGTCCAGCTGTGACATGGCCCGACTGAACTCGCACTCAGCACAACCGAGATTTAAAGTAAAGTGCTCAGGGGCTTTATGGTTCCTGACTGACAAATTGTCCAGCGAATGTGTTGAATGCTAAAGTCCGAGACTGGCGCTGAGAGATAAAGCTTGGGCTGAGCTGTAATGAGCGATAAAGGTGTATTTCAATCTGGGCAGCTGTCAAAAAAAAAATAAAAAAATGTAAGGTCACTTTATCACTTTTATCAAGTTTACTTTTTTGAAAACAGATTTATTTATTCAAAGTTAACATGGCAACTTATGCCTGATACTGCCTTCTTTATGTGAGATTAACAGATCCCTCTCTTTCCAACTTGTTTTTTTCTCCATTATGGTTTGGGCTGAAGGAGATTTATAAAGCAAGTCATTTAAATTTATCCACCTGTGCTTTTTATCCCTGCATGTAACCACAGGGGACTACTACACAGTCATCTTCGACTGCTTCTTTCTTTTCTAGTTCAACTTTTTCTTCTTTATATTTATTCTCTGTGGTGCCACCTGTTTCTATTGTCTGCAGCTGTCACCACAAATGAAAGAAAAATCAACAAATTGACGAGGCAACTATTATACACCTTTAATGCAGTGTTTGTATAGTGCACTGCTTTATGTAAAGGTTTTATTATTAATACATTTTCCTTCTGATAAAGAGAGTTAAACTGCAGTTTCACAACATAATTAAGTCTCCTATAGAAGACGTATACATGATAAATTGGTGGCATTATCATCTCAGTCTTTAGGACAATCATTCACGCATCTATGAAGGACCTCAGGAAGTAACCCCATTAAGTCTGGTTTTCTGGATTTTCTTTCCTTGATATTTACTAATTATTCCACTTTTAATTTGGCAGGCCAGCTGCAAAGTGCTTATAACAGCAGTATTGCTAAGTATTGCTTGTGGGTAGATTTTTAGCAGCCTGGTTTGGACCATTTTCAAGTTTCTCCCATTTTGAGCACCAAGCTCTTACAAACTAACTGATGCCAAGACCTCACTTTATGGCAAAATTACTTTGTGTGGCTTATTAACTCATTCATTAACTTATTAACAATTAAAGCAGCAATAAAAAAAAAAACAAAAAACAAGAACTCAGGTTAACTATTGCTGTCTTTAAATTCACCCCTTGTCATCACTGTCATTTTCAGGTCCCAGACAGGTGCAATAAGCCCCACCCCCTACAACGCTGTCATAAGCCTCAACTTCGGGGGGAACCCATTACATTGCAATTGCGAACTGCTCTGGTTGCGGCGGCTTATCAGAGGAGACGACATGGAAACATGTGCCACACCTGCTCACTTGGCTGGGAGGTAAGCATTGAATTGGTCAATGACCTCTTCACTTCTTCAAAGAATTCAGGCGTGGCTACATGTAGTCTGTTTCAATGTCAGGGGATGTTCAATGTCAGGGGATGCCAATGGCACAACTGGCTGACTATCTTTTTGAGTCAAACTGAATATCATCAGTTTCCTCGAGGCCAGTGCTGTTTCAGAGCACATCCAAGTAAGATGTACAAGAGTAGAACTGAAGGGGAAACTAAGATCAAGACGAATCAGCATTGTGGAAAAAGTCAGAAACACTGGGATGATATTCTCCGAGTTCTCTATTTTCGATCTAACTCTGTATTCAAAAGAACAGGCAGCAGTGGAAACAAAGGATTGGGGAGAAAAATGAACATCTGTTGTTGTCATCTGTCATCACTGTCATCATTAATTACTCTTTATTTAGCCCGATTTTCTGCAGGGTAATGTGAGAAATTGTTTACACTGTTGTCTCTAAATTAACTTTACCCTTAAATTGATTGAAAACAACACATGGATCTTTAGGTTAATGCACTATATTAATCTGCCAAACACTCCTTGTGGGAATAAAACAAGACAAATTCCTTTTCCTGGCCAACACAATTATTTTCCTCCCTGCTGTTCTCCTTCATCATTCCCTTTTGGTATTTCAGGTATTTCTGGTCAATTCCTGAGGAGGAGT
Source organism: Apogon talboti (assembly GCA_037367365.1). Classification (NCBI taxonomy): domain Eukaryota; kingdom Metazoa; phylum Chordata; class Actinopteri; order Kurtiformes; family Apogonidae; genus Apogon; species Apogon talboti. Next base: position 10,492,134 of record JAPQRQ010000011.1, on the reverse strand, counting down.
TTACTTGTGAACCACCTCTCATCACTCGCCACACACATAAGCTGTGGGTCTTGGAAGGCCAGCGAGCCACACTGAAGTGCCGTGCCATTGGCGACCCTGAGCCAGTAGTCCACTGGGTTTCACCGGATGACCGCATCATTGCAAACTCATCCCGGACCAGCTCGTTCAGCAACGGGACCTTGGATATCTTAGTAACAGTTGCTCGGGATGATGGAGCATACACATGTATCGCAATAAACGCAGCAGGCGAAGCGACTGCCACCGTTGACCTGAAAATAATCCCCCTGCCTCACAGGGGTGGAGCAGGTGGAAACACAGGAAATAACAACGTGAACACTAAAAACAACAGGAATGTGACCAATGGGATTTTACGGACCGATCCGGGCTCCTCGGATATCAGCACAGGGAAAAACGGAGGGATTAACAATGGGGGAGGACGTGGAGGAGAGCTGGAGGATGAGAGGAAAGTTGGAGCGGAGGAGGGGGACGGCGACGTTGGCAGGGGCTCGGAAGGAGAGAGGGCCGACGGAGGGAGCATGGAGGACGACGAGGGGGACGAGGAGGAGGGCAGAATGGTTGGAGTTCAGGGGGTTACATCGACCTCGGCTCAGGTCAGATGGGATTTCGGGCGTTCGTCTGGAGCGTACGTTGTCTGGATGTACCAGATACAGTATAACTGCACCGCTGACGAGACCCTCATCTACAGGTCAGTTTAACTTTGGCAATGTAATACACAATATACACCCTACAAACCACGATAGAGGTCCTCCATCTTCGCTGACCCGCATTAGTCCTTGTAAATAGTTTTTACCTCTGCATAGAAGGTTATATTTTCAAGAGTGCTTGCTTTCCAATGGATTTATTTGACTGTCAGGAGGATTACACAAAAACTGCCACTTCAGTTTACATGGAGGACAGACAGAAGAATGGGCAGATCTTGGATTTCTTTTTCTATGTTTTCTAACGTTGTGAAATAGGGTATTTATTTAAATTAGGAGACTGGGTGCTTGCTAGAGGGATATACTCCACTGTGCTCCTTCGGTTTTCATGGCCTTGATGGTTTTCTTGAGTAAATCCCATAAAAATGAACTTTAAAGGCATAATTCTTGTATGCAGAAACACAAATAACATACCACATGTTAGTAAACAGTTATCATGTATGTTGCCCATTATCCTGATATAGTATAACCTGTCTTGTTTAAAAAGCAACAAAAAAAAGCTTCCTGGTTTTCCTAAAGCCTCAAAGGGAAAAATAACAAAACCCTTAGACGATGGTTTTCTTGAGTAAATCCCATAAAAATGAACTTTACAGACATAATTCTTGTATGCAGAAACACAAATAATAACATACCACAGGATTATATAGTATATTAAGGCACTTTTTGAATGATCAAAACCATCAAGGTCAACAAAACCATTACATTTAAACGCCAGCGTCAAATGCCTTCATTTCCTCTAAAAAGTGAAAGCCCTTCTAGTTTCTATGCTGCAGGTTTTACAGTATCTTATATACATATCACTAGGTACCTGCTACTGTCTTCAAGTCAAAACCTTAGGCTGTCTTCCTGTCTGAAATGGTGGATATCCATTTCTATGAGTGATCCTGAAATATTTATTCATCACCACATCTCACTTCTGTGGTGTAACTGTTACCTTGTACATAGAGGGGTGAACAGCTCAAGGGAGGCATGAATGAAAAGACAGCTGAAGGGTTGAGGGGCAAATGTAGTTAATAATTTATCACCTTTGCTGTTTGACACTAAAGTCTAATACATGGATAATCATTGCATATGAAGGACAACTGTCAGAATGTTAATAATGGAGGCATAAAAGGATATTGAGGGTGGGGAGGGTGAGCATCAGCGTAGAGGCCAGAAGCCTAAATAGCGCTTGACACAAAATTATGTATTAGGATCACTAGACATGTTTGATGCTTCAACGTAAGATCTTGATGGCAGATGTCATTTTTAATTTCAACTTAGATTTAGGCATGTCATTTCCCTTTTAAAGTGAGTTAACATCACACTTCAACATCCACGTTTGCTCAGCATACTCGCAGAGGCGGAAAAATAATCCAACATTTATAAAGACCAGATATGAGGTTAACGGCTGCAGGATTTTTCTTGTTGCTATGAATTGTACGTGACACCAAGTGCCACACCCTGCTTCAAGACTTCATGAATGTCTCTGGAAATCTGTTCATCGTTGCTCAGCGTTTCTACGTGTTGCCAGCTTATGTACTGCAGCGGTGGGCTGTAGAGAAAGGAGGAGTTTGACTGTTGATACAAGCTAAAAACAGCTAAAAAGATTAGAAGGGGAACTAAATCAAACCAAAGAGTTTCTGAAAGCAATCCTTTTAATTTTACATTAGAAGAAATGGATCACAAGTTTGATAGTTTTCATGCTCGGTCTGTGAATCTCATCAAAAAATAAAGAAAAAGCCACCTAATTAACAGAACCAAGGTTAGGTCAGGGAAATCTTAACACGGAAGAAAGAGGAACTGAAAGAGAAAAGGAAGAATAATTGACGACAGACAGTTGCAGAGGTGGAAGGATGCATTAGTAATATGACTGTGACATTGGTTTTAGCTACACTGTGCATGGATAACACTCCTGCATTGTGCATGAATTATGCCCAAGTACATTACAAGTTTGCATGCTCTGAATGTACGACTATAAAACATTAATGTGGTTATTGCTGCTACATAAAAACACTAGCTGGAGCAGGAGGAGAAGATGGAATGAAAGGGGGTGAGAGGGGGCTGAGGAAGGTCTGCCCTTGTGGCAACCCCTCTTTCTGAATTTATTTTGGACTAATGCAGGGATTGAATCTGGTTTCCCTGGGGTATTATAAAGAGGGTATTAGGCTGCAAATGGCATTGAGAAGGGGCATAGAGCACTAACCATATGACAGAAATAGGACAGGGATGACAGACAAATCGAAAGATGAAAAAAAAAATGTGTATAGGTATGGAATAATCATAAGGATTGACGGAAAGCAGGGAGAAAGGCAGGCAAGGTGGAATGAAAAAAAGATAGATGGGAGGAGAAACTAATAGTATGAGTGATGGATAGAGCCAGAAGGGAAGAATGGGTGAATTTTAAGATGGGAATGAGGCCTTAGAGATTTTGAGAAGGAGGAGAGAAAAAAGGGGGAGAGAGAGAGAAGATGGGAGATGGGCTCTACTCAAATCACCTGGGGAGAGATGGAGATGAAAGAGAGATGGGTGAAAGGAGAGAGACTGACAGAAAGTAGGGGAGAGAGAGAGGGTTTGGGTCCAAATGGTCCTCAAGGAAACGGCATAGGAAGCAGGAGTGGAGAGGGGAGGAGTGGAGGCGTTAAATCTGTCAGAGAAAGAGGAGAAAAAGGAAAATATGTACACAACAGCGGCAGAGCTGGGTGTGGAAATGGTCGAGACAGTCAAAGATGGGAGGATTAATGCTGTGAAAGACAAAACGAGGGAGGAATGGAGGGGTGCGGCGGAATTCTGATTGCTTGAAAATGGGAGGCAGTCCTTGAAAAAGTAAAAAGGTAACGGAAAAGTGGAAAAGTGACAGAAAAATGGAGTTGAGTGGTTGAACAAAACTCTGTAAGGAAGTGCTTAGTACTATGACAGTGAGCTTAGGAAACAGAGGAACAGAGTTGACATATGAAACACCTTACCACAACAGATGTGTGCAGCTTCTGTACAGTCCCAGGATACATTTGTGGCAATTACACATGGAGAACTAATTAAATGATTGAGTTGAATGTAAAGTATGAGATCTCAGTTCCCTCAGTGATCAGCTGCCTTAATTCCTCTAAGGAGTCTATTCTAATAATAAGGAAGCTGGCTTGTTACTGCGAGTTATCAACTGCACGTTTGCTATCTTTGGAAAATGAAGCTTCCCGTCTATTATAAGCAGCTCACACGCAAGCTCTATGTAGTGTTTGTCAGGAGAAGAATGTGTTGTAAAGTCACTGTATTGAATTTTCCAGCTATTTCTAAGTTGAAAGCTGTTGAAATCCCGGCTGCACGAGCAGAATCTCGCGCTTGAAAGACAATAGAGCGACACAAGTTAAATGTCCTTCTCTGAGGGAGCCTGCTTTAAAGAAGTAGTGGAATGGCTGCATCAGTAGAGGTGAAGGCCCAGCTCTGCAGTCTCAGAAAAGAAAATACTGATATCCACAAAGAGACTTGCACAGAGGCAAAACACTGAAGATAAGGAAGCCAAGGCTACTGGCGTCACAGGAGAGATGCCGGAATTCAGCGTGAAGTGAGTAAGCAATCTGAAGTTTGACTAAACTCTAAGGAAATCACTGTCAACAATAGAGGGAGGGGATAACTGTCTCAAAGGAGAGATAGCGCGCTAGCTTTAAGTCTGAAATTAAGATATAAACCCTTAACTGAACTGGAAAAGAAAGGAGGCTGACAAGAAGTCTGACGGCTTTGAGAGAGCAAGCAGGGAAATGGTCCTCTGAGGACAGATAAAGAGGAAATGGAAAAGGGGTGGCAGCATTAGAAATGAAGCATACCACAATGCAGCCAGGGATTTCCAGTATAGATGTCTATCATGTTATCAATGTGCCAGTGCCAACCGCGGTATCACACCGGTTCAAAGACGACAGAGGAGAGACGAATGAGCAGGAGAGAGACCGGCTCATGAATGCGAAAAAGAAGATGCCGAGTGAGATTTCATGCAGGGATTTGTGGTCATATTTTGTTGTTGTTAGGGTATTTCTGCTTTGTGTGCTGGTGAAAACACACCAGCCCACCTGAGCCGAGCTGAGGGAATGAGCCGGCGAGAAGAGAAAGAGGAAAATGAGGGAGGATTTAGCAACAGAGGGCAAAAAAAGGCACAGAGCATGAGGAGAAATCTATTGGGAAGGAGATAACTAAGTGAGCTACATAGTGAGTCAGGGGTCTATAATATAAATAGAAAATCTCCTATGAAGGTCAGACACATGCTCGACAACCCCAGCCTCCATTTTAGCACGGTGTTTCAAATTTTGATGGCGTCTGTGACAGCGCCAGGTGGGATGCCGTCCATGCGGCGTGCTCTTGGCACTGCTCATGCTGTCACCCTGAACTCCCTTGACACAGTGAATGCCTACCTGAAGCTGTACCAAAATGCTAACATCGGAAACCTCCATGCAGGCCACTAATGTGAGATGGCATTCAAATACTCTGAAAAGCCCTGCAGTAGAATAGACGAGAATTTTCAAAGGACGCCAGCTGAATGCGAGTAATCACTAAATTGGCACTTGTTTCTCACCCATACATGAGTGCAGCCTACCTGAAGGACACAGAACATGAACAAGAATGTCCCTTCATGTTAATGAGGCAGTGTTTGTAAGGTGACCTCTGTGGAACCATCTGTACAATTTACTCCCTTCGTGGAGGAATCTTGTCTTTTCAAGGCTTTTGCTTCTGTACAATAGGATGCATTAAGGCATTAACTAAGAGTTTTCACATACAGAATGGGTACATCAACACTTCATTAGATAAAGCAACTCAACAAGCTTTTAACCATTTATAGGGCGCTCACAGAAATACTCTGAATTCTCTAAATTCAAAATGTCAACCTTAATGTGTTATTGGAGGACACAACAAGAATGTATTACTTTTGTGAAATTTTTCTACTTTTATCGTTATGTAGAAAATCAAGGTCAGTGAAGTTACCATATTTGGTTCCTTACCCTTAAGTGATCCAATAATTACATGTAAAAAATACAAAAAAACACATGCAAGGTGAAAAGAACATCACTATTAGAACATTACAACATTACAACAACATAAGTGCCTGATCCAGACACCTGTCAACACGTATTATGACTTTGAACATCATTACTTACATTAGTACCATTACTTCATGGTACCTAACAAAGCAGATACACTCATCGTTCATGCAGAGGTGGACCTTACAGACCCTGTAGACCACATTGGACCTGAGATTGTTGACTCACTGTTCTCACTGTAACTGTTACTGTCGCTGTCTTGTAATGTATGTAGAAATGACCAAAAAGAGTCATTTGCCCGTAAAGGGTTAAAAGACCTGCTTCTGTTGATGCTTACAATGTACATATTTTATATTTTTTTGCCTTAACGCTGATGAAACAAGATGGTTCTAGTAACATATTATACTGTTGAGTTCATATAATATTTTTGCATAATCTCAAGAGCTCAGTTCATTTTTAGTTTCCACAATCCACTGAAATAGTCTTTATAATACCTTTCCCCCCCTCTGGATGTGTCAGCAGGGGCGTGGGTATGGCATTTATAAATGCTAGAGCCCAGAATTCTTTATTCTTTTAAGAGCCCAGGCAGAAATCTAAGGGCTTTGACAATTTCCACAATTTCGCCCAGTCACAACAGGATCAGCTGTACCGCTGGGCACTCAAAGTGCCAAGTTTGGGACAGAATATAATGGGGAACAGAAGCGATCACAGGGACAGAAAGAGGAGGAAGCTGGGAGAGAGAGCCATGCAGAGTTTAAGGAATAATGAAAATAATGAAAGCTGAGATTCCGAGAGAGAATGCACAGTTGAAAAGGACAGTGTGAGGGTTTGACAGCCATAGAGAAGGGAACATGCTGTGAAACAGACAGTTGAGAACATAGGTAATGAATCAGAAAAGGAGAAGGAATCGAAAATAGCACCTTGAAATGGTGTGTATGGCAACAGCGCTAATTTGCTCCAGGTAATTACCCAGAATATTTGACACAATGGTGAAACATCATGTCTCTGTATTTTAAAGTGTGCTTGTGATTTGTTTGGCTATTCTGCAAAAATACCAAGTACAGTATGTTCCTCCACCAAAGAAGTAAAACACCATGAGATAGAAATTGGAGTGAGGGGGGGAAAAAATATATCAAACAGCTTTGCTTTTAAGTTTCTGTCATATGACATATGGCTCTTTGGACCGTATACTATGAGACTGCTGATGAAACAGATATCAGCTTCCTATTTTAGCCTGGAATAAGCCTGGTAACCAATAGCAGAAATAATACAAGAAACAAGATAAGTACATCTGCTGAGGCGGGGAGAGATAAGGATGTAAGGACAGATATAGCTGTGGGCCAGGGAGGAGGCACGCATAAACAAAGATGAGAGGAGGAAAGTAAGGAAGGAGGCGGACTTGAGTGTCCAAAAGGATGGAGCCAAGAAAGGTGAGGGACAAAGTAGGGTTGAGAGTTGGACCTCAGGGGAGCACGTAATGAAGTGTTAAACAACATGTCAATACGTGTCAACTCACATCGTCGGAAGAGAAAGGGCGAAAGAGAGAAAGGGTCAGCACTCAATAGATATGTCAAATTATATTATACAGTAGGGTCAGGGAAAAGGAGAGTGGGAGGGAGGAAGCTGATGTGAATACTATCTTTAAACGGGTATTTAAAAGAAAATGAGGAGGAGACAGAAAATAATGACAGATAGGGGAAGACAAGGAGGTCATAAAAAAGGGAGGGGGAATGAGAGAGAAAACAACTGAATCAAGTGACGTGGTCAAAATCAGGCCAAATGACAGAGAGAGAGAGAGAGAGAGAGAGAGAGCTGAGTGAGAAGGATAGATTAAGAAAAGCCCAAAAAAAAACAGGAGGGATGAAACAAAATCCACAAGGGGGAGGGGAAAAAACAGAAGATTGACAGAAAGACATATCAAGGAAAACAGAAGATGAGAGCCGATGAAATAGAGGGAGATGGTATAGAGTCTGACGAATCCAGACCACAAAGGGAGGGAAAGGGTAAAGGAACAAGAGACAGGACATGGAAAGAGGAAACGAGGGCAGTATAGATGTCAGCTAGAACAGGAGGTAATTGCTTTGTTGTTTGTCTCTCGTCATTCTTTCTCTTGGTGCCCGATTGTGTCTGACCATGTCAGACCACCCAACTGGGCAAGGTAGACTGGGGGCGGGGGGGTAGGTTGAAGAAACTAGTGAGAAACAAGAATAGAAAAAGACGAGTGGAAAAGGGGGACAGGGTTCTTCTACTCGTTTATCCCCTCCACCATCACTCTTTTCTTTTCCTCTTCACTTCTTTTCCTCTACCCCCCACCCCACTCGGGTACTAATAATTACTCGTTTCTGTGTCACCAGCTTGAACAAAGCACTCCCTTGTTTCTTTCACTTTCTCCTGCATCTGTGTGCGACTTTGCAGGGTTTAACCGTAATTAGAAGCACGGAGACAGAAACACACACACACACACACACACACGTGACATGTACTGTGACTGAGCACGACGCCACTGACTGCAAACACAGGCATGATAATAGGAAAAAACAACCCTGCCACTTTGACACAATGAGTTTAGTCAGTCAATTCTATTTCACACCCCTAGTCCATAAGGTTTTATGAGGAGCACTTTATATTCATGGACACAGATTGTCTAAAGAGCACTGAAGATTTAGGCTGACAGCATGTTATTATTTGTCCGGGATATTATGCGCACACACATATACCCTGCACATTTGCATCTACATGTGACAATGGGTATGTAAATATGGTTAAAAATGCATTATGCAGTGAGTAGCAGCAGCGAATAACCATATCAAAGATGCATGCGTTTGTGAACCTATCCTGGTCTTCGATGTATATTTTAGTGAATTTGCTCATCCTTGTCTGGCCGTGCAAGCCCGGAAAAGATGGAGGAGATTCACGAGTTGCAGGGCGGAGAAGGAGGTGGGGATATAAGGACAGGGAGGGGCAAGAGGGAGAGAAATATAAGATGAGGACAAATAGAGAGGTGGGAAGGTGAAGAGCGAATGATTATTAGGTGAGAACGAGAAAAGACAGGAAAGGAGGAGACGAGCGAAGACGAGTGACCTTCGATGCTAAATAATAGTGCATGGTTATAGCTGTGGCTAATAGAGACATAGTACAGTGAGTGCTGAGAGGAGAAAGGCTGGGAGGTCAGGTGGAGCGCGGTGAGAATCGCCGAAGGATTTGCAGTGAGTGAGCCGCCTTGGCTGTGGAAATACAGAGCAGGCAAAAGAGGCAGTGAGAGAGACAAAGAGGGAACAGAGATATGCTAGAGGATTGAACATAAGTAAAAAAAACAAATGTAAGTCATAAAGGTGCCAGGAAAGAGGATGAAGGAGGGGGAAAAAGAAACGCACCGCTGCAGATTTAGGTGAAGAGAAGAAACCCGGATGGGTGATTACAAAGTGATGAAAAGGGCAAAGGATGTGTGGAGATAAGAGGGAGCCAATGATCAGCCTAAAAGAAGGAAATCTGTTCATAAAAGATGGATGGAGATGGAATAATAAGGATAGAATGAGCTAGGGGGGGATTGGGGGGGGGGCTGAAAAGAAGGATAGAGGGAAGGATGGAGAATAGAGTAAATAAAGGAGGAGAGGTATTGAATGGAAGGATTAGAAAAAATGACTCAAGGATGCTCTTGTGTTTGTGTATGTGTCTGACTCATGATCAAACAATAGGACCTATTCAATAGTTTGACGCTCTCAAAATGATGCGTCCCAGTTTGTCATATACAGGCATGCATGAAAGCCATTGAGTGCACAGTTGTTTTTTTATGTAATCCACGAGCATGCAGATTTTCTCAGTGCAGGACAATTCCCGGAGGAATTGTATAAGGAACGAAGGAATCAGCTTAAAAACTACTTAACTAATAATGCTTCTGTTTTAGCTCTCGCTCCAGTAAGGTATATCACATCACTAATATTAACCCATAAATGCATTAACCCATAAAGACCTACTGATCTGAAATGTTTAAAACCTGTTCATCCACTATTCCTATCAATACGTGTAAATAATTGGTGTAAAATGCAGTTTGTCATCTTTCCATGGTCATCAGATATGACCCATTTGGATGTACACATTCAGTTAATGAGATATTTAACTGAAAAATTCACTTTTTATTCAATTTTCTCTGTTTTTGATATAATAACCCACATCTTTAATCTGAGCTTTTATGAACACTTATAGTACATGATCAGTGACTTAAATGTAGGAAAATACCTGAAGATTCACTTAAAAATGTGAAATACAGAGAATAATATTATAATAGACTGTGATGAATCATTTAAGAAAGGTTAAATAGAGACAAAAATTCATGTGGGAACTGCCACAGAAGTAGCTCTGGGCCTTTATGGGTTAATTCAGCAGTCAAATAGAAAAGAGAGAGAAAACAACTGTCAAACAGAACCAGCTCCTTATCAGAGTACATGGGCGTGGTCAAGTCCCTGTGACTGATCATAGACACATTAAGTTAATGAATACTGTAATATTTCTCTAATACAACCAGGGGATTTTACTCGGAAACAGAGGCAATAGTAGCCAAGCCTGTTTTTTTTTTGTTTTGTTTTTCATATTTCACATTGGAAATGCACCTTCTTTAATACTGGACTTTACATCGGTGATTCACAATCCCCAGAGCATGACTGATTGATCGAGACAGACTTTCATTTTGGGTTTTCATTTAGTTAGAACGCCTTGACTTTTTTTTTTCCTCGGCGACTGTTTGATTTCAGTTCTAACACTGCTTTACTCTTTGCTCAAAGTATTTTGTTTTCATGTCTGTGTTCGCTCGGAAAAGCAGACACTTTTTTGCCAGTGTTAAGGCATAGACACCGACTGGTTATGAAAAGTAAGAGTTTTCAGGGTGCATATTATGCTGTTATGGTAGTGGAGACACCGCACTGTTGAACCACGTAATGAGATGTTTCCATAGTAACGCACACCTGTTCCCGAGTGGCTTCGGAGCAGAGAATGAGTTAATTGGTGAATTTGTGGCAGTGTTAGAGAGCGATCTATAGCGACCTAAAGACTGCTGCAGGATAAGGCTGTGTTTAATGAGAATGCCTCATGTGTCTTTCAGATTGTATCAGGGCTCTGAGTGTCAAATGGTGCAGTGTAATGCTTTATCAAATCATAATGAGCTTTGGTTAAAAATTAGGAGTTCAGAGATAGTGTACTTAGGTGCCGTCATTGCTATTCACATCACTCATGTGTGCTGCACTGTGGCGTATTACATTAAATCCCAGATAGCCAATTCTGCAACATCCTCCACTAAGAGATGTTTTAATCCTACTTCATACCTACACAGTGGTTAATATTGAGTTTGCAAATTTTTTCCACTTCTTCACAAAGCAAAGCTCAATATCTCTGCTTGGTACCACATACCCCAAATCCATGCCTTGCAGCTTAGACGGACTGTGCACCCCTACCTCTATTGCTTTCCAGCTAGCTCAGCATTGAACCCGCATCACTTTTTAATACCACTCCCCCCCCCTCCTGGTTCGTGAGAGCCATCAATTACGGTGATTTCATCTGAAAACTGACTCCTTTAACAGCAGCTAATTGCGTCCCATTCAAAATTACAGTAAAAAAGCAAGTCGACTACAATGCTGCTGTCCTTGGTCTTTCTATTCTGAATACATTGTAAAGAGGCTGGGGTCAGAGGGCTTCTGCAGCAGCTCCCCTAGTATCTGAGTCACATTACAGCAGTCGGCATTAGTGGGATGGAACTCAAGACTAAGTGCGGCGCTCTTTAGTGAACACGCATAAAGCATGAAAAAATGGAGATGTGTAATGTAAATAATGGTATACACAAAAAAATTGCGGAAAATATCATGAAAATACACAAAAACCACTTGTGCCCACGCAGGAGTGATGGACTGCACAGGGCAAAGTCATACCATCGGTGACAGACACTTGAGCTTTGTTATACTCTCCCACACACACTTAACTGTGGCATGTCACACACACAAAGCCACTGACATGAAAAACAAAGATTCTTTTTAATCTAGTTTGTCATAACAAATACATATAATGAACAGCCATGGATGCATATGAGCATTTCCAACACTTTTATGTAAAGCCTTTGTCTCTTAGTTGTCATCACCACCTGTTTTCATTGTTCCACACCCTCCCTCCCTTCCTCTAGATCTATTGTTCAGCTCTTCCATATTTGTTAGCTCCAACTGTAGCTCGTATGCTTAAAATGAGCTACTTTCAAAGCACTTCTCTCTTTATTATCCAACACTAGCACTCACTCATTACAGACGCATACGACCACATTTAGAGTTCACAGAGAGGCAACAAATCACCTCCTTGCTTGAGAGTGCAAAGCAGTGAACGGCGGACCGGAAAAAGAAAAAAAAAAAGAAAAAATACATCAGTCGCCCCTTACAGTAATCCTAGCCTTGACCATTAAACCTAAAATGGCCTCGTTTTAAAATGTGAGGTCGCACAAAATGGCTTGACGCTCGCTTCTCTCCGGAATTCAAGTCCGAGCACGCACAGATACACACAGCCCTGCACTCCAAATGAGCAGACAGAGTTCTCTTTTCATGTTCCCTGGGCGCACTCTCCATCAATAGCCTCATTTTCCCTCCCTTTCCCTACTGCAGTATCCACTCGTGCACTGTTTCTAGCCATCCTTTCACCCTCCTTTCCTCAGCTCCCTTTCCAATATTCTGCTTTTCTCCTTACTTCCAGAATAGTCAAAATATCTATAGTAGGCTTCAGATTAGTGTAGGTATATTACTTTTCTTGAAGTTTCTATACATCCTGGGCACTTGCAGGCATTTTAATTTCACTAACCTCCCTTTTTTCTCTTCTTTTCTCCCTCTTTAGAATTCTGCCATCCACCAGTGATCGTTTCCTGTTAAAGAACTTGGTTTCTGGAGTGGACTATTACTTGTGTGTGCTCGCCATTTTTGATGACACGATCACATCGTTAGCAGCCACCAAGGTCCTCGGCTGCACCACCTTTTCCACAAAGGATGTTTACCCAGCATGCCGTTCTCTCCAAGCCCACTTCCTGGGTGGGACGCTCACTATTTTAGTCGGTGGAGTCGTTGTGGTCACCCTACTGGTGTTCACCGTAGCGCTCATGGTTCGCCACCGTGTGTGCAACCATGGCGACCATATTATCTGTCACAACAGCAACAGTGAGGCAGGAGGTGGTGCGTGCTGCCAGGGAGGAGGTATAGGAGGTGGAGACAAAGGAGGGAACAGTAGCGGGTGCTACCAGTCAAATGGCTCTGGGGACATGATGATGGTGGTCCTGCCCAATGGTCTGCCATCAAAGAGAGGAGGGGACAAAGAGAAGGACAAGGAGAAGGAGAAGGAGGCAGCTGATTCTGCTTCTCCATTGCCTCCTAAACTCCCTCCAAAGCCCAGGCCCAAACCTAAAGTCAACCTGGAGCAGTTCCTTTCAGCTGGTGGAGTGGTTTCCACGACGACAGGGGCAGGGGGGGAGATGGCACTGGTGGTGAGGCAGAGGAAGCTGGAGAAGATGCCTCCATACACCTCTGAAAGTGACAGAACTCTCCTCTACTACTCCCCTTCACCTCCGTCTACCTTGCCCCGTCGGTCACGCTCTAGGGACCGCCCTAAACCCCGTCTGGAACGAGAACTGACCAATCGTGCCAGCTTTTCCCTAGCCGCGCCGCTGAGAGACTCAGAGCTGTTGGACTGGAGAATCAGTCCCAAAGGGAGGGACAAATGGAACTCCTCTCAGGCTTATCAAAGCCCAGTATCCCCCCTAAGTCCTGCCTGCGGGACAGTTAGCAAACGGCGGCATTCACTGGATATGGGTTCATCCGTCGCCTTAGCTACTGATGCTGCGGCGACTGTTGCCAAGCGCTACGGCGCTGTCAGTTACGCCAAGCGACTGAGTGTGATCTGGACGAGACGGAGCCAGTCGCTTCATGGGATGCTCGTGCAATGCGCCTCAACAACAAGCACAACATCTTCAAATACGAGCGACGAGGGTGAAAACGGCGGGGGGTTTGGTGCACGCTGTCAGTTCCAGCGGGGATATATTCATGCTTATAACACAACCAACTCCAACTCCAACACTGGGATTACAAGTGGGAATGTAAAAGAGAAAGGCCACGAGAAAGGGAAGGATGGAAAGAGTGCTGAAGAGCTGGAGGAGAGTGTTGTCTAGAGGGTATAGAAATAAAAGAAAAGTTAAGAGGTATAAAGGGTTTTGAAAGAGGATGGCATGAATGGGATCTTGATTTGAGGAGGGCAAAGAGTTTGAGTCAGGGGAAAAATTGAGGGAGCTGGAAAGGGAATATAAAGTGATTGCAGATGAGGAAGAGAAGGTTGTGAGTTCAGAGGGAGGGGGGAAGAGTAAAATTGACTGGAGCCTCACTTGTATAGCTCCTTGATTTGCCCTGGGAGAAGTCAAGAAAAATGGAAGGGGAGATGAAAAAGTGTACCTGAAAGCGACGTGAAGCTTTTTAAGAGGCTCTTTTTTTTTTTTTTTGCTAACCTGAATGGTGATGGGCAGAAAAATTAGTGGGAAGAGAGGGAGGAATATATCAGGGGACAGTTTCGAGATGGTCTTTAAATTCTGAAGGTTTTATGGACAGAGAAGAAAACAGTCACACAAAAACAAAACTCGATCCAATAGATTGGAGCGACAGGTGAGGACAGATGATATGAGTGACGTACAAAGACAGGAAGGGACAAAATCAAAGAGGTGAAATAACATCAACTGAGCAACAGAACAGAGGTTATATAGCCGAGACGGAGAGTGTGGGAGCTCAGCGTGGATCTCAGTAAAGCTCATACACTAATAGAACCAGACTTGGTAACACTCTCCAGAGGCCCAGCCCACACAGCACCACAAGGTTTTACACTGGATCAAAAGAACACCGCCACAAACAACAGTGGGGGGAAAAAAAAAAATCTTTGTGGCAAAATTCACAGTGGTAAAAAGAAGATCTGGATGACACAGCTCTTCATTGTTACCTTGTTATTTTGACTTCAGCACTGATGGCCATTTTAAAAACTCTTTTTCAAAACAGTGAATGTGACTTTTATGTGTCCTCTGTGGTCGGACAATGATTTTTGGCTCGCCACGCCTGCGGATTATGGGGGCATAAATACAGAGTCGGGAGCACTGGACATGATCAATCGATACGGGCTGGAAAGAGCGTGCAGAGCGCAGACGTTATTAAAAGAAAGACATTGGGATTACAATATAGAGTCAATATGGATTACAAAACCAGAAGACGGCGGTGTAAAATGGAATACAGGAGTTCGTTTCATAAAGACGAGATCGTAAAATGAACCAAACTAACAAAGAATGCTAATGGATGCAAAAGTGTGCATGCACTGATGGATTACCGGGACAGAAAGCGTGATGTGCGTATGTGTTTGTGTGCACACGTGTGTATATGAATGTTTGTGAGAGGCAATGCCAGGTTCCATTTGTGTCCAAAACGTTGTATTGCTTTCTGGACATGCTGCAAAACAGATAATTATAATAAAATGACGATAGTTAGGGTTGTCTAAAGGTCAAACGCTTAAACTATTTTCACCGATACCTTAATTCAGTCGTTTCTCTGGTCATGCAGCATGCTTAGAAAGCAGCGGTGTTTGGGTGGGAATGGGGATTTCAGACTCATTTATTGTGACTTCAGACTCTTTTGTGCCACATGGATTCACTTTTAATCAACACAGTGAATGTTTATAGAAAGGAAGCAGTTAAAAAAAAAATGACAGAGCCACTATGAGAGGTCGATGACTTCTGTGAACTGTGCAATGGAAGACTTTGGTCCAACTTAGAATACGATGATTGATCCACCGGCACAAACTGCAGACTCTTACTTCTTCTATCCAAGAGATTAAAAAAAAAAGAAAAAGAGAAAACTTGAAAGTACATATATATAGTATATATATAAAATGATGTTACTTGTCGCACCATGTGTTTCTGTTTTTCAAAGTTTTCTGGGGAATGATGTTAGGATCAAATACAAAACATAAAATGTGATTTTTTTGCTTTGGACAAAAAAATCTCTCATTAGAACAGAAAATGGCAATTATACTGGGTCTGAAAAATAAAGGTCATAACAGATACTGAAAAGCACACACTGCACAAAAAGACACAAGCACACACAACACACACTAAAATGCAGACGGACACACACACAAACAAACAAACAGATGCCTACAAAACAGAGCCAATTAGATTAATAATAATGACTTTTAACTATTACTGTTGTTGCTTTCTGTTTTCATTTGGTTTTGCCAAAGTCAATATTGTTCTCTGGACTTGATATAAATAATAAAAATTACATGTATGGAACAGAGACAGACTCATTAACACATCAGAGTGAGTTGTGTCATATTTGTGTGCAAATGTGTTTATACAGATACACATGTTTTTGTGCCAAATCATTTATAGTATGTCTTTATTTGTCTGTGTCATTGCAGGTTATTCATAATATGATACCTTACACGGCAAGCAAGGACCAAGTTTCAAAAATATCTGAGAAATATGGAGCTGGATATAGATGCAGAAAATTGCCAGCTCTTTAATTTAGGTCAGAAATCGGAGGAAATGAGATAGGATGAGGCTGTGATTCAGACCTGACAGAAATATTCAGAGCCCAGGGCAAACTTGAGGCTGAGGCAAAGTGGTTTAAGCGTTTGCATTTGTATGTGCCAAAAAATGAAGTTGTTTACTTGTCAGTCAACAGAGGTGATAAAAAAAAAAAAAAGTAAAGGTGTAGTTATTCTTTTGGAAACAAAAGAAATTGGACGAACAGAAAACAGAGGGAAAAAATGTAGATCAATAGTTCTGGGGAAAAACAAAATGGAAATCCATTTAGTCCGACACAATCGTTCCGAAATTGGCACACGAGAGGAAAAGAGATGAAAGTGACGACAAAAGGAGAGCGGAAACAAGGAAAATATATCAGTAGATGTCATTATGATTCTGACGCAGGTTTAAGATATATTAAAAGAGCTACATGCAGCTGAGTTTGATGTCACTTCGGCAGCGAGGAATAAATGAGGAGCTTCCACTGTTAAAGTTAATTAAAGTGTAAATGAGCAGAACAAATGGTCAAGAGGTCACAGGAGTATAGAACAGGAACTAGGGGAAAAAAAACTCTAGTTATATGAGTGTGTCTTTTATTCAGGTTGTCCTGGCAACAAAAAAAAAAAAGTACGTCAGAGCACTTTTTCAGTAACAGATGTTGTCTAGCTCCTTCGTGGTGACCTCTTAACATTTCCACAGTAAACAGGATGTGTAATCTCAGCGGCATGGTTGGAGTTTACCTCGAGTTCTATGCAAAGAAAATCTCCTTTGGAAGTCAGGCACCAAACAATGCACTGAAAGTAAGTGGATGATGCATGGATCTGCAGACATGAGAGGGTTCAGTCTCAAGTGCATCAGCAGCACTCTGTTGGCATTAAAGTATAACTACATTGTGCATCGAAGGTATTGCGGTAGCCAGAAAGTGAGTGAGGGGAGCGTTAGAATTAGGCAGTCAGATAGGAGCGCTCTTAATTCCCTCCATCTGCATTTGTTTTCTTCTTTCTCTGTAGGTTTGGGGGCGATTTCGTTTAATTCGTAAGTGGTGACATTAAAAGAAGGCTCCAGTCAGTGCTATAGTCACCTCTGAGAAACAGGGAGTCAGTGTGTGTGCGTGTGTGTGTGTGTGTGTGTGTGTTAATGTGTGACGGGCAAGAAGCATGTAGCGGTCAACACCACCCCTCCCTCTGCTGCCGTTGCCGAAGGCGAAACCCTGGCCCAATTCTACTAATTAAAAAAATGCTGAGTAACATGCAAACAAATGCATCCTCTCGCATACACACAAAAACGCACCTTCTTCCACATTTAAAGCCGGCACGTACACACACACTATAGCGCCTTTACATCTGCCAGAGCATCGTCCGTGCGTGCGCCTGTAGCCAAAACGTCCTGACATTTGCAGTTATGATCAAGGTATGATGCATTTCCCCGCAGTCCGTTGACTAACTGCTGAGTCAGATCGCATCAGGCCTCTGCAGCTCCTGCCCTATGGACCAGTCCTGAACCGTACCCCGACCCCAAACGTAGCAGAAACCAGTCTGCAAAACCACAGGACATCAACAGAACAGTCTTATCTCAGCACGAGAAAATGACGACATCTCTGTTGCTGGTGTCGCTTCTAACATTATTAGCCAAACTCTTCTGATTCAGACCTTAAAGCCGATGATCAAAAGTACAACGCAGCAGCATGGATTAAAAACGGCGAGAGATAATCCCAGGGTTGTTTTATAACATGACTCAACCTTCAATAAACTTGGCCGAGGATCAAACTGATTTAATAAGTGCAGTACACTGAAGCTTCAGTCTTCTGAGATTACAGACTGTGGTTACACTGTAAGCAGAGATGGTTGGGAAACTCTGGGCCCACTGTGATGTTTAAAATAACAATGCGGCATCTGTAGCATCAGCCAATGGTGTGAAGAGTTTTATATCTTTTATTATTTATTCTGTTTTGTGCCAGAGAGACAAGTCTTTTCTAGGTCCTTAGTCGAAAAAATATAAAAAAAAAAAAAACTAAACAAAACCCGAGCAATCCTAATCCAACCAGTCGACCAAAACCATCTACTGATCTAACATTTTTAATAACTTCTGAACCACTAATTCTATCAAAACATACAAATAATTCAGGTAAAATGCAGATTCTCAGCTTTTCGTGGTCATCAGGTATGACCCATTTGGACGTTCAGAGGCTCTGTGACGGCTTATGTCCTCCTGACAACCAGCAATGCATTTTTGTCCCCTGTAGTGGACAAGAGTATCACAGCTCTATTGAAGAAAAATAAATTGAATAAACACTGTCCATTGCAAAGGACATTCCACGAAAAATGCATCTGAAAAAACTGCTGCATCATGCTGTTTCCAATAAAGGCAATTATGTAATGTAATAAAGCCAAAGCTGGTACTTTCCTGGGTAGTCAGGGGGATATAACACTGATCCACCAGTAAAATTAGGTTCAGGTTCATTCAGTCATCATCCATAATACAGAAAATACAAACAATGAGGCTGATTTTAAGTTCACCGACTGAATTATTTTGAGACTGAATAGGCTGAATGCTTATATACTCCTCGCCTACGTTCAAATCAAAATCAGTTTTAATCTACCAATCAAAACATCAAAAATCATTCATGCTTGCATCCCTTGAAAATATCTTTCCAAACCAATTTTTGAAACCATTAATGAATTGCACATCTTTGAATTTATATTGTGTTATATGTCATTCCATAATTTAACCCCAATAACAGAAATACATCTTTTTATACATTTACCGCCATTTTGTACAGTATACCATATCATACCTGCTTTCCAATATCAAAAAGTAGTGGGAAAAATGTCAGTGGTTTGTTTTTATGTTCAGTTAATGATATATTTTGGTGAAAAAGTCACTTTTTCTTTACTTTTCTCTGTTTCTGATGTAATAACCATCATTTTGATTTACTTTGCTATGAGCGTTTAAGACCGTTTACATGGGAAATTACCTGATCTTCACTGTAAGGAGGATGATATATAATAAATGGTGATAAATCATTTAAGAAAGGTTCAAATGTAGAGAAAAGTCCATTTAGAAGTAGTTCTAGGTCTTTAAAGGTAAATAACAGTGATGTCTGCTGTTGAGCTGTATAATATGAAGTATGTGAGGAAACTTTCGTCTAATCTTAAAGTTTTACGTGTAATCGCTCGATTGTTATTTTCTTCGCCGCTACCATTTATAATGTTAATGAATGTAGGGAAAACTTTGTCATTTATGAGTGTAATGCAGTTTCACATATAACCTTCTGTTCTATAATGACCCCGATAATACATGACAACTCTTTTCCCATGACAGCTCTTTTCCCATATGTGCGTGTGCATCTGTTTATTGTACGCTACAGCTGTACCACTGTATTCCGTCACTCGGAGATATCGGAGAACGGCAGAATACCTTAAGGCTACGGTTGAGTCCGAGATTTAATCTTTGTGAAACTGGCCTGTTCGATGAATCATTTATACACATTTAACTGCATTGTTCTTTGTAGCTGACAAACCGTCTGTTCTGTATAGGATCGTGATTAACAAGACTCAGGGGAACGGATGCTTTATTGGAGACTATGGTTTGTCAGAGGAGCTAATGATGAAAACTGATGGATGTTTGTTTTGTTTTACAAAAATAGCCGCTATTGTCGTATATGTAAATCACCCACAACTTTTGCATGTATGGATTTACATGCGTGCATATAAAGTCGTGAAAACAACCGTGCTTCCCCTTGATCAAACGCCGTCACTAAGTCCTGCACTGAATGTGTCAGCGTTAAACCGAGCGGCTTACGTAACTTAAGCGTAGCATGGAGAAAGAGGATTGAGAGATGTGGAGATAGGAGTAGGGTGAATGCAGAGGGAAGGTAGATAAGAGATTGATTGGAGATAGGAGACAGCAAAGAGAAGGGAGTAGCTGCAAAGGGGCTAGGATCGATGCAAAGTGAGGAAGAGTACTGCAAAAAAAAAAAAAAAAAAACGGGAAAAGAATCAAATGAAACAGAATCTACGTTTTCTGTATTCATATTACCAAAAATACTGACAGATACCAGGAAGACGGCATCAGATCGGTGCAAAAACGATGCCTCGGCGACAGGAAATAACTTTGGGAACGTGCTGATTATAGATTGTCGCCGTCGCAGGCTCGAGTCGGTGGCACCCGGAGTCTCAGGCCCTGGCACGATGTGTTTAATTACGTCAAGGTAGCAGAGTTAATTTGAGGACCGGTGAGGAGCAGATGGAGGAGAAAGAGATGACGGGAGAGAGGAGGGGGAGAAACAATGCTCATCCCAGAGAGGTGTTAAAATGATAGAAGACTTGCAGGGCTTTACCTTCATGCATCGTTTCCCTTCCCTTCTCTCTCTCTCTCTCTCTCCAATCTTTAATTTAGCCTTCTATCTAATTTGCTCTCTCCTTCACCTCCGCTGCCTCCTCATTCAATCCTTTGTTCAACGCGTTCACTCCTAATCCCCACTTCTCTCTGACCTCGCTGCTCTCTCGCTTGTATCTCTTACCGTTTTGCCACTTCGCTCTAACTGGCTTTCTCTAATTTTATTTGGCTCCCAACTCTCCGTGTCACGCTTCCTTAAAGAATATTAACCTTCTCTTCCTCCTCCTGTCCTTTGAGCCCCTTGTCTCGATAATTTTAAAGTGCTTCTTACTTTCCGTTGCCGCGCCACCTACCCGCTCGCACGCTTCAGTTTTGAGCCTCCTCCCTCTACTTTTATTATTTCGCCCAAATACACTCTGACGGCTCATCTTTGCCCGTGCATACGTGATTATGCTGCTTTCTTTCCTCATCTAAGTGTCTGACCTTTATTTGCTTTAACTGCATACATAATCACTGGCACCATGAAAGGCCGCCATGAGGTGAAGCTTAGATGTATTAAACAGGACTGGAACTCTTAAATTAAGGCTTTTTACACTATTAGCAGCACTCCAAGTCCAGAAATCAGCTTTGAGAGGTAAAAAAAGGCATTAATCCACAAACCATTTAGGTACCTTGTTTAACACATGCTGAAAACCTCATAACATCTCCTCTATTGAGTCTGTCTCTCCTTCACCTTTGTCCTCTGTCATTCTCTTTCTGTCTATTTTCCATCTCCTTCAGGCTGCTGAGTAAAAGACCCTTTTACTGCAAAATATGACTTCCTCATGCTTTTCTGCCACTCAGCTACCACCCTTTGTGAAGCTTTAACCCTTAAAGACCCAAACAGCCACTGACGACCAAAATCGTTTACCGATCTAAAATGTTTAGATCCACTAAACCTATCAATACATTGAAATAATTCAGGTAAAATACAGCCTCTGAATGTCCCATATAGACGTTCAGAGGCTCCGTAGTGAACGTGGAAACACCGTCACCTTCTACAACATTGGAGTTGGATCAGTGACAGTGGATGGACACACGTGTTTTTACATTAAGTTATTAAAATTTCTGCTGAAAAAGTCACTTTTTTCTTCATAATAACCCTCAACTTTAATCTGAGCTTTTGTCAACATCTACATTATCAGGAAATTAAATATAGGAAAACACCTGAAAAAACCCCACAAAAAACAGACAATAATATTACAATAAATGGTTATAAATTACTTAAGAAAGATAATATAGAGAAAAAATAATTTGGGAACTGCCACCAAAGTAGCACTGGGTCTTTACGGGTGAAATACTACTTGCCCAATCAAAAAACTAGGATCTGTAAACAAATGATGTTTTCGTTTTTGTGTTTGCAACATTAAAAAAAAGCAGGCATTCAAGAGCAGAGGAGATACAGGAGTTTTACTGGATGCTTTTTCCCTAATGTGCACTGCACTATTACAGAGGTGCAGGTCCTCACACTGATATCTGGAAGACATTGTACCGTGTTTTGTACAGCTGAATGGAAGGGCTCGACCATAGAAATAGACTGCAGCTCACATGGAGGATTGTTTGGACACTACTATAATGAATGAAATCAAAATTTAACAACATCTGTGTTCTTTTGACCAGACTGTCTTTTGTATCCGTCATGTTTTTAGCCCTACAATTCAGTTAGAGAGAAAAAGTCTCATTCTTCTTTTCAGACTGCAATTCAACCCTTTGTCGGGCTTGCGTTGTCCTCATTTCTACTCTCCGTTGCTTCGCGGCAGATCTGTTTGCATGTCCTCGTTCAGTGATACATCAGCTTTTCTCCTCGCTCCCACTCTCAGCCTCTCTTCATCTTGACATTTATCCAATTCTTACAATTCGCGCCGTTACCGCTCCCTCTCGACGGCCCTACGTCTGTGGCGCAGTCGTTTATTTTGACTCCTATCTTTGATCCCTTTCACCTCTCCTGACTTCTTTCATTTAACGTCTGTTGCAAACCACAATGCATGTCATCTCACTGACGGCGCCCCTTAAAAAGTTTCATCCTTATGTTCTTCACTGTCACTTTTTTTTTGTATTTACTGTCAAAATCTCCTGTTTTTATCCCTTACCTCTTTAATTTCTGATGTCTGTCTTTATTATATTTTTCCTAGACATCTTTTTTTTTTTTGCCATTTCCTTTTTCTTGTCTCGCCACAGGAGCTCTCGTTTTCATCATTACATCTGGCAAAAATCCCACCCACTGCCCATCATTTCTTCACTTTTCCCCCCTAGATCAAGGGCTGAGAATGCAGCCTCCTGCCCTCTTTTCATCATTCTTCACTCCTACTTTCTTTTTGTCCTCCGTGTGGCGATGCTACCACTTTTGCGGCTCATCATCCCCGCGGGCTTCCAACAGAGAGCTGATCAGAAGGAACAGGCGAAATCTCCCATTTCCTCTTATCTTGTGACGTTGCGCCGTGTCTTTTCCGAGAGGGTGACAGGAGGAGATCTTAGTGTGTGTACATTTGTGTCAGAGACAAGCAGAGAAAGAGAGACAGATACAGTTGGGAGGCGTCTTTCAGGCTCTCTGGCTGTTTTCTAGAGAGCAAGCAACAGGGGAACAACAAAAATGGAGTCTGCCAGAGACAAGAGTGAAGCGGGAAAAAAGGGAACGGATGACAGTGAATTGAATGATGGGGACAAATAAAGTGTAAATGTATTATAAATGATCGGCGCTGACTGAAAAATGTAAGGCCCGCGACAAAAGAAATCAACACATTTAAGCAGCTGTAACAAAATAATTAAACATTTAGCCCCTCTGTATTTTTAGGTTTTTATCACTGACACCATTTCCACAAAACGGCTTACACATAAAATGGCCTAAATTGCTGCTACAAACATGCGTACACACTCCGATCCCTGCCAACAAACAGAATTCTATACAAGTAGCTTACATTTATTTGCCTTTTTGTGACTGCTCAATTAGGGTGGGTTGAAGCTCCACAAATCCACTCCCATCGCTGAACCAACGCGGTTTAGATTCATTAAACACCTCCGAGAGATGTATGTAAATTTCCCCGCACGCCTTCGTCCAATTTCAGGTGCCAACAACTACACTGATGCTTTAACAAATCTCTTAGCGCTACACAACTTGCTGTCTTTCCTTATGTCAGAAATCAAATGAGCGCCGCACTACGGGATAAATCACCTTAATAGAAAAGACAGCAGCTGCTGGTCTGACAACTTTGCCCCCGGCTCTTCTGTTTAACGATTAGAGTAGAATTGGGGAGATAAAAGCTCCACCCAGTTGCCAAGGTTCCTCGAGATACTCCATGCAGACGTTTTTAAGGAGTCGCTTTGGTCACTCAGCTTAAGACACACTGCTTTACAGCCACTGGGAATCTCAGCTGAGCTATAATTGGGACTAACTGCTGACAGAAGGTCCTTTAGCTAAACCTTTTTAGCTGACAGCCAGTAAGCTATTTAACCTTGCTCCTCATCTAGCCAAGCTTAAAGGCCAAACAGCAAAAAAAAAAACTAAACAAAAAAAAAAAAAAAACGATAAAATATTCACAGAGTGCTGCATATTTAGACATGCAGACTTATTATTTTTCCTCTTAAATAAAACTAGTCACTGAGATTGAGCAGCCAGAGGCAGATGAGTTAATGTGTCTGTATTTTCAGTCCCTAATGTGACATGATGTGTTTACTACAGAATGAGTATGTTTATCAAAAATGGTTC
Organism: Apogon talboti; assembly: GCA_037367365.1. Classification (NCBI taxonomy): domain Eukaryota; kingdom Metazoa; phylum Chordata; class Actinopteri; order Kurtiformes; family Apogonidae; genus Apogon; species Apogon talboti. The sequence goes on along the minus strand of JAPQRQ010000011.1, from coordinate 10,467,771 downwards.
CAATGCTTTTTTTTTTTTTGGCCTCAGCAAGGTGCTCGGCTCTAACATTTATTTACATTTATTATCTCTCATTATTTCGCATCATGGAACCTGTGAAAACAAGTGTTTAGGCATACTACAGATATAAACTGCACAATCCCCATTTGTAACTAAAAAAACAAAGTTAACCCTTGAAGCTGAGACATTATTTATTCTGAAGGAAACCCTGTCGAGTTTATTTCAGATTTGGATCTTTTCTCTCATAACATTTTATGCCTTACGAATTACAAATAGAACATTCATAAGGAGACTTAAACTAAACACAAAGGATTCGGATGCTGTGGTGAATTAGTTTAAGCCTCAGTAATGCGTATCAATGTGAGCCGATCCCATCAGTTCCCCAACATCACCAATTGTTCTCCCGACAGTCTTGTGGTTGAGCGGATTGGGTTTCTTGCTTGTGATGGGGGAGACTAGTGAGTTTGGTTATTTTTACCATTGGTTTTGTTGATATAAAATAGCAAAGACATATAAAAATGCATGTGTTTGATCGATGATCTCACCTGGGATTATTTAGATAATAATAGATCTAATGAGGTGGTGGTTCACTTTGTAAGTCAATCAATAAGATGTCAAAGATCATCACATAGGCATCGGATTGTTATGGAACTAAAAGTTTTCACAAAATAGTATCACTTCTCACTTTGGACTCTATAATAAACCACCTAAAGACTGAAATCTTGCATTTTCATTCTAAATACTGCAGGTCTATCTCACATAACAGGGAATAGGATACAATGCTTGCAACCAACATTTTCATAAAAATATTTGTGAAGCAAAAAAATTTACCTTTTCAATGCCATTTGATGAAACACAAAAATCAGGATGTTAAAAATCTTGAATGTAATTTTTTTAAAAGAGAAAAACAATGCGATTTTGTGGCTTTTATAGCCATTGTGTGAAAACCTCTCAGAAAAACAGATGTATTTTCGAACCACTTCTCTTTGGGAAAACAAATTGCAGGGATTTAAGTCTTTTATCAGCACCAATAGCCTGCTGTTCATGTGTCTCTGGGTGGAGGGCTGTATATACGATTCCTGCAGTTATGCAGTTTACATATCATCATCTGTTGCATCTTAAGCCACAGCTTAGCCTGTGGTTGTTATAGATCAAAGTGCTGTCAATTACCTGCTACACTGAAGCTGTAACAATAGCCCATTGCTTGGCAGCAGCAGCACAAAGAGATACTGAAGAAAATGTATTATTTCCATGAAATATTCAGAGTTTAGCTGCATATGGAGATGTCAACCTAGCACAGGGCTCAGTATTGCTCAGAGCAGTCTCAAAAAATACACCGCTTAATACAGTTATACAGTTTGTTATATTCAGAATAGAAAACAGATTGTACAGACTGTTCTTTAGACGGTGAAAAATGCCGTACAGCAGACAAACAGACTCAAATATTGATTTAAGGTTCTGCAACTGGAAACTTTACAAATACCATGAATGCAGAAGAGGGGGAATGTTTGGGGCTCTTGAAAAACATCTAGCGCAGTGTATTTAATATCTACTCGAGAGTGAATTTTAAAGAGTAAGAGTCATTGATCACTATTTGACTGCACACCATAGATATTCAAAAACAGTTTTCAGATCACTGATTTTGTTTTAGAGAAAATGGCACCAGCCTCCAGCTACAATTTGTCAGCAGTGTCAGCTCGAGTCAACGGGCAAAGAAATAATGAGTCATGAAGTCATTCTGCAGTGTTCTTAGGCATTCTTATTACATACTGTAAACACGGGCCTGCAGTTTTAAACTACTCCTACAAGTCTTCACCCGGGGCTTGGAGGCAGTTACCTGCGCTCATGAACTACGTGACTGATTAGTCTCTGAAATCTAAAGGACACATTTAATCAGTGTCCTATTGTTCAGACGTGAATAATGAAAGATTTATTCTGTGACTATAGAATTCAAGTTCAGCTCTTTTTTTCTTACACAAACCTGCAGCTGAGAGATGTGCATTTTCCAGCCCTTAACACTGCAAATACTTGCCTGAAGCACCTTACAAAATCATGAGTGCTCCCTGAGGGAATGTTCTGTGCTTCCTCATAAACAATGCAACAAAAACTTTCACATTTATCTCCCTTAACTTCCATTTTTTAGTTAAACATTTGCTGGGATTCAAATCTTTGCATAAGGTCTGCTGCTGCTGGTCTCATGTCATTAATGGTGCAATACTCAAATGAACTGTGGGTTGTTCAACATCTGCAAGGCCTTAAGTTTCCAAAGAAAAGCGCGGATCATCTTTTTTTTTTTTTTTCCCCCTCGCTAGATGCGCTTTACGCCCACAAAACTGTTGACCCTGTCCCTGCAGCCTGCTTGGGGTTTGCTCCTTCTGGATTTCAACACTGGCATTATTGAGTCATATTGACTGAATATAATTAAACCTTTCAACCGCACAGATGGCCACTTGAATGTCTGGAGGCTGAAGTGCTGCAGAAGTATACTGTACATACCCATCCGCGCACATAAAAATAAATAAATAAAAACTACAAACAAGCTAAGATAAATGAAGAAAAACAGAACTTCTGTCAGCCACACGAGGCAACAGAAAATGCAAACTACCCTGGAGACTTTTTGTGTAGCAAAACTGCCTCCGAACTAGGTAAAGCTAAGCACGGCCTGAATAAAACATTTAATTACAAAAAGGAAAAAGGCAACTAAGAAGAGTGCGATTGACAAATGGAGGCAAAGAATTTAGAACAAAACAATCATAAATAATACCTGCTGGAAGAGAAAAAGCAGTGACTGACAGGACATTAAAATGAGAATAGGAAAAGAAAGGAGAGTAGTGAGTTGACGGTCTAATTGCACAGCTCCTTTATCTACACACACACACACAGTCGCCATTATGCTACTTCAAGTGTATTTTAAATAGAATAAACCCCAACAGTATCACCAACACAGTGCTGCAGACCAGCCAAATATCACCGCTTGACCAATTTCATTACACAGTCCACCACTGCTGGGACGCTCATTGTAGTCTTAAACGTCCTGACTGAACGTAATTTTCCTCTTAAAGAGGCTCACAGGGTTGAACAAAAAGGAAAAAAAGTCTGTACCAAGGACCATAAGCTTGTCTACAACATCCTGCCCCCTCCCAGGTTTTACGGACCACACCGCTGCTTTGGCTGTGTGGTCGCTCCTGGGAGCTTTTAGACGACTCCACAAGAAGAATGATTCCCACCTCAGAGATGTTATTTAACCCTTTTATGCCATTATAACAGGCTGCCTAGGTGTCTTCATGTTTTCTTTGCAATAAAAGTGTCAGAAAATGTGTTTTTTGCCAATTCTTTTGTTTTCAGGAAGAACTTAACTTTCAATATCTGGCCATTAATTATCATTATTAATAATAATAATAATAATAAATGCTTAAAACAGGGTGTTTTAGTAAAAAAGACAAAAACAGACATAGTTTTTTGCATATTTATCATCAGAAGCAACTGTAAATGTCCATAACGAAACTTTTTGAGATTGCAGAAATAAACTTTCAACTATTTTACATCTGCTCAAACATCCTTTTTGGTCTTGAACATTCAGTATCCATATAATGGATTCATATTTTTTATTATTTCCAGGTGTTTTTTAACATGTGTGGAAGTCTTTGAAACAGTTCCTTTCTACTTGTAATAGAGTCCCACATTGCTGCCGTAAAGCGTTGTATAGTGTTGGAAAGCTCAGGATCTCAGCTGTGTGATGCCGTTTGAATTTTGTGGATGGCACAAACGGTTCAGTCGTAATAGTCATTTGAATGCTGTAAAGTGCAAAATGCAGCGCTGGAGAGACTGCCGTTGTTAAAGGATAACAGCCATTCATCAAGTTCTTTGTATCCTCCACCACGTCTGCAACAGGTAAAAAAAAAAAAAAAAAAGGCTTTCTGACAGTCAACAAATATGTCAATTCAGGAGCTTCTAAAGACTTATTTATATCTCGCTTTTGAGACCACTTGAGTAAAAGGGAGGAGGATCACAAAAGCGGGACCCTTGAGCAATGACGAAAGCCCAAATATGTCCCGATAAGAGCTCTTTCACCTTTTTATCTGGCAAAGAAGAAGAAGCTGGCAAATATGTTCAAAGAAAAATATGTTGTGCTCAAATGTCAAATGCATTTAAACAGAGCATGTGAAAATGCAAAGTAGGTGCTATTGAGTGATGCAGTCTTAAGAAAATATGGTTAGCACATTATTTATACAATCAACGCTGCTGTTTTACTGATTTATTACAGGATATCGATGAGGGGGGGGGGGTCAAGATATTAACTCCTTAAGACCAACAGCTATTTTTGTGGTGACATCCACAAGGAGATTTTTCTACAACTAAATCTTTTAAACTTAAACTGATTTTTCACCATGTATTATAATATTATCTTCTGCAGTTTGCAATTTTAGTAAAAAAGCAGGTATATTCTTATATATAATTTATCTATTAGGTAGATGTTCATAAAAGCTGAGGGTAAATTCAAATGTTATCTTATCAGGACACAGAAAACTGAGGAAAAATGGACTTTCTCAGCAAAATGCATCATTAACGGAATGTAAAACAACTGTCATCTGTCAAACTACATGGGCTTTACTGGTGAGTCAATGTTGCAGAAGATGACGGTGTTTCCACGTTCACTATGGACACTCTGAACGTCCAAATGGCTCATATCTGAAGACCATGAAAAGGCTGAGAAACTGCAGTTTACTTAAATTATTTCACTGTTTCGTTTTTAAACATTTTAGATCAGTGGGTCACCGATGACTGTTTAGGTCTCTGAGGGTTAATTACAATACACAAACAAACACTATAACAAAAATATCACAATACAGCATTTCTGCAATACAATTAAGAAAACAGTGAGAAATACATCCTGATATACTGTAAGTGTAGGTGAAGAATAAAAAGTATCACCTAGAAGTCCGTCCTGACAATGTGGTGTCAGACTATTGCCCATGTTCTGCTTTTATGAAAACTGTCTGATACATGCCTTCAGCCTGTTGTTGAGAGTTTGGAATATGAATACTGCATAGAACCCCTTTCAGGTCTTAAAAGGCTGAGGGTGTTTCATGTGTGGTGTTGTTTATTTCATGAATACTTTTACAGAGAACCTGAACATTATGCAGCAGAAAAGTGGCATTTTTATTTTTTAAGCGATAAGATAAAATAAGATAAGATAAGATATTTGGTATTTATATAAATATTTATATACATAAAATATTTGAATAAAAAATTTAAAATTTCAGGATATTGATGAGTTTTCCCAGCTTTTGCTGTGAAATTGAAGGCATCATCCAATCAATTTGGGTGGAACAGATGTATGATGAATAATGAGGATGATGAATGACCTTGAGTTTGTCTTTTCAGGAATAAAAGACCCTGGATCAGATGAGTCTCTACTTCTGTCAAATGGCCTGGCACGAATACGCTCTAATCTTTTATTGAGTAAGTGTTGCAACTGACGCACATTCACTTCGCCTTGGGTGTGAATAGTTCAGAGTGAAAACATTCATGGGTGACTATTTTCCACACGCTTCTACAAAGAGGAACGTGGAAGAACAACCGCTGAAACAGAGAAAAACTAGGAGTTAAAACTAAACCACAGCGAATGTAGAGACGGCGTTTGAGGTTGAAAAACAAGTAGGTGAAATAAAAAAAAAAGGAGAGCGTGCAGTTAACACTCATCTCCTGTCCTCATCCTCACTGTCGCCACCCACACCATCTCCCTTATTGCTCTCCTGAGTTGAAAGCGTTTGTTTCCCTCTGCTGCAGCACTAAGCAGTAAGCTGAAATTCACAGTCTACTTAAAATGAGACAAATCCCCTTATTCATCCCCAAGAACACACACTTCAGCACAAGGGGACGCGGACGCACGGAAACACACACCTTATTACTTAAATCTTTGGGAATAAAAAGTCTGGATTCTCTAAACAATCTCCCCTCGCCTCGCCATCGATCTGAACGCTATTTATGCAGCCTCCCTTTCACCGCGTCTCCAGCCCCTCCCTCACCTCCGATTCTTCAGCAAGTGGAGCCACATTACGAGACCAAATGCAAACTGCCAATCCTACCTTATCACACAAAAACACAGATAAGAAAAATGCCACTTTGCTTTTAAAGAGGCATATCCTAAATCCATCGCCCACTGACTATCAGAACTTTACCACCCCGCCTTATCGTATTTCACACCATCAAATGGCTAAACACCACAAACCACTTTTTAAGGTTTCCGGTCGGTTTGTGGCCGAGATTGGGAGCCCGTGCCTGATTTGGTTTTAATTGACAATTAATGAATCCAGACATTAGCTGATCCAAACACCCAGCTAAGGGCAAGCCATAATTAAACTCATTAGAATTAGAAAAGAGACTTTTGTTCTCAATCAGTCATTAAAGCAGCCAAAACACCAGCACTTTCCCTGAGTCATTTCTCTCTTTCTTCCAGTCCCTCCCTTTCCTGTAGCCCTTCTTAATCTTCCTCCACTGCTTTTAATGGCCCTCATTTTCCATCTGTTACCCTCACTTTTTCAGTGACATGTTGCCTTCTCAAAGTGGAGTTAGCATGTTCTCCCTGTGTGTGTGTGTGTGTGTGTGTGTTCTCTCTGGGTACTTCCTCCCACCATCCAAAGACATACACTAGTAGGTTAATTGGTTCATCTAAAGAGGTGTGAATGTGAAACTGATTGGTTGCCCGTCTCTATATGTCCAGGTCGTTATTGAAAATGAGAATCATCTCTCAACTAACTTACCTGTTTAACTAATGTACACCCACCATAACTGCTGCACCTCTTCACCTTTTTCCCTTGTATCTTTTATGTATCATATTAACTTTTTTATCTATGTATTACTTTCCTTTGTATTCTATTGTATTTTTTATCCTCTCTTGTATAGTGTCCTTGGGAGTCATGAAAAGTGCTTATAAATAAAATGTATTATTATCATTATGATTACTAAAGGTTAAATAAATAAATAAATAAATAAATAAATAAATAAATAAATAGAATGGCTGACGCTGGTTTATTTTTTTAATGGCCATCCGAGGAGCACCCGCTTCCCAGAAGTAACCCAAAAACAATTCACCCCCTGGTTGTAGTCTCTGTCTCACATGTAAAATAGTTTTCTGTCACTCAAAATCCCACTGAGGTGTTCCACAGTGGCTGTTGCCCATGCTTTACGCGTCGTGTTTGTGTGGTTTCTGCTGTGTCTCAAAGAGCATAAAGAGCACATTACTCATCGTTTCCAGCAGTTCGACTGACAAGAGATGCCTTGTTTGATTTTGTGAGATATAAGGCTGCTCGGAGCAAATCCAATCAACTGTTTCCAAAGATCTCTTTGGTTATTTAGGCAGAACAGTTGATTCCTGATGAATATATCAAACAAAGTAAGCACTGGTTTCCCAATCTGAACATGCCTGGGCCAAAAATACACAGTCATCTTGACAGTCATCGAGCATCGCTACCAGACTGACTGTGATTTAATTAAATCATATCAACCCATTTAAATTATTTTTTTCCAGTCTACTGACAGGAGAGCAAAGGACTTATCCAATTATCTCTGTAAGGATGATTTTAGTTCTGTGACAGACAGCTGTGTGACAGCTACTGTGGAGGGGGGAAAAAAAAAAAAAAAACGATATCTCAGGCCTTTTTTGGGAACATTTTTACCATTTCATATTTGAGGCATTTACCTGATGCTCTTATCCAGAGACACTTAGAGTAGAGGCAGCGGTAGAATAAGCTTTTGGTTCCTAGATCAGAAACATTACTCCAATAAGATTTTTTTTTTTTTAAATTGAAGTAGCAGAGATACTTTTTCTACTAAAGTTAAGAGCAAATTAGAGTGAGACGAGGCAAAAGATGTGGACAGGGAATATGATCCGGCGTAGAGAAGGTGTGTTTGAGGTACTTCTCGATGGAATGGGTTTTCAGCTTTTAAGTGAGGAATGATTCCCCCTTTTTGACCGGTGGCAAAGTCAGTCCACTTTTTGTGCTGATTCACTATGGCCAGAGGTCTCCACTGTGTAAAACCCCTGAAATTTATAATTGTAAATAATCCCATGGCAGACTCTGCACTTCACTGTCGCATTTTCCTTTAATGTAGCTGCCCCTCTGAGCCTAGAGGAATACGCTAACTTTTTAGAGAGAAGTTTTTTGATAAACTGGGGGCAGTGTGAAAAACTCAGTGGAACCCATTTCCCCTACTTGAAAATGCCCATAAAACTTCTACAAATATATATTGTATACTGATGCAAATATTTGTGGTCCCCAGAGGTGGAATCCCAATCCTTGAGCTGCAGGATTAGCATAAATCTGGTGATTCATCACCTGCTTTGTACACCGGTCCAGCAGAAAACACTTCAGCGACAATGGCAGCAAATTATTAAATATTAAATTATTAAACGTGATGTTCAATGAATAATGCAGCCTCCAGGGTCCACTAACAGGGCTTTTGGACTCGTTTTCAGTCTCCTTTTTTCGGTCCTTCTTTGCCGCATTATCGATCTACCTGCAGTCTAGACTTTGTGATGAAATGCCAGTCTGAAAGGGTTTGTCCACGCCGGCTGTAAACATGTCACCTCTGCTGGCCTGCCGGCTCTATTTGGCCTCAACAAGGCTTTGTAAATGTCTCTACTGGAGGGCCACTGAGGTCAGGGCTGGTTTTACAAGCAAGGACATAACACATTACTTCAAGAAAAAAACTGCAATCAAGCAAAACTGAAGGTCCACATTGTCTTCTCCTGCCCAACAACATGTTAAATGGTATTTGCTGCCATTTGTTGTACGCATGGAGGTAGTTTTGATGCACATGTTTCACCAATCAGCCACTGAAAACTGAGAATAATCATAAACCAAACTGCAAATAGTGGCCAATGTAAGTATATGATATGTGAATTCATTTTTCTAACTAAAATAAAGTAAAGTTTTCTGGAAGAGCTTGTAAATGTTGGCCAAAGCCATGAGATATTGATGCACCAAGTTAAAAACTATGTAAAAATAAATAGAAAGATGCAAACGATGTGAAACACACAAGGGAAAAAAAAGAGACAAAAATTAAATGCCAAAGATGAAGATGAAAATGACAAAAACAATGTAATACGGTAAAAATGATACAAAGACATAAATGAAAATGAAGTAATAGATCAAGCAAAAAATGTAACAAGACAAAAAAACAAGAGGAAAATATTCCGAAAAACAGTCTAAGATATAAGACATTGGCAGTGGAAAAGCCAGTCATATGCCCGTTTATGTACATTAGCATTTAAATGATTTGTTTCATGCATCTTTTAGTTGGTGTGCTGCCTGGAAAACATTACTTGTCAGTGTTAGAGAAGCACTTCTTAATGTTATCTTGCTATCCATGATTGAATTTGGGTCCTGAGGAGACATAAAATTAATGTTTTGGGTTTGGAGTTGAAAAAGTTTGGGAAGACACGACCCACTGGCCCACTCTGACCTTCGTTGCCGTGTGAACTGGATCATTCTCCCTCCTCATCTGACTTCTCCAGGCCTTTCTGTCAGCCTTTGCATATTGTATTGTGTTGTTTCTGCAGCGTGTTTGTGTGCATATGTACAGGTTCTTGTTTATTTTAACTCGTCGAAACTCGCCGGAATTTTAATCGTAATGTGGTTACAAAGGGCGCCCCAGTGTCAGACAGGGTTGAAGGATGTTTGGAGAGAAAAGCGGGAGATTTTAGAGAATGCATTGATGAACTGCGCTCAACAGTTTGCACAGCATACATCATTTACCCTTACGAACAAAACACACACTCTCTGACTATCGCAAAAAGAGTGCAGCCTCATAATGGAATTTTATATTTGGAGAGTACAGTGGAAGTACACCTCAGGCTTAGTGTGTGGAAAAAAACAACAAACGCAAAAAAAAAAAAAAAACACCATTAAAACTGTCAGTGCTACTGGGTTGCCAGATGTTCCATCCGAAACAAGCACAGCCAGCTGTCAAATAAGCAGCAGAGCTCATAAGGAGCCATGATGGCATTTCAGGTGTTAAAAAAAAAAAAAAAAAAAGGGGGGCGGTCCACAAAGCAGTGTTTCCGGTCTAGGAAATATATGGGGAAAAAAAAAAAAAACTGTTTTGATTTTAATGAATACAATGAATACAATTGGAAGCTATCACAGACCTGCCTCTGAGGTTTCAACCCGCTTTTAGGTGTTTGGGAAAAAAACCAAAACAAAACAGATGCATACACAAGTGTCGACATCACGTTTTACTGCACACAACTATAAAAGACTTCCCATTTTCACACTGCCCTCAAGATGAACTGTTTGGAAAGCATTTCATTCTCTTTTCGAGTGTGACTGGAATAATCACGAGGGTCAGACGCAGTTAAGAGAAATCCACTTCTGCGTTCATTTCAGAACGTTCAATTAGACTTGAAAATGTAGGAGAAAAGAATAGAGGCTCCTGGGACGAAGGCTGCGACGCAGATGCATGACTATTTTTGGCTGCTGGAGAAACTTCTGCTGTATGTACGAGTTTAAAAAAAAAATGTCTGCAAAAACTGCTTACCAACAAGTGATGCATGATCCATTGTTTGTCCTCGATTTTTGGTTCAAAGAAAAGCATCCACTCAAAGCCTCTTTGTTCTCTAAAAAGTCTAATTAAAGCTAAAACTCATTAAAACTAAAGGAGCCCACATGTAAAAAGGCAGCGTGATTGCATCAATTATCAGACTTGATGAGCACTATTTGTTTAGTTTCAATTAACACACATCCTCCAGACTGATGTTAAACACAATAATGCAGAAACTCATTTCCACAGAAGTCAGGATGTTTTATAAAATGCAAAAAAAAAAGTGACTTTGTGTTCTGATATACAGGACTATACATAAGTCATAGGCCAAGAGTAGGTTTGTTGGTTCAATAAAGTTCTAATGACCACACATATGCATTTGTCAGTTTCTGTATTAAGATCCAGTCTGATATATCTGAAGTATGTACAGGAGTAAAAAAATTTTTTAAAAAAAGTATCAGGGAAAAAGCAACTTCTATAAACCAAAGTGGTTGTATTTAGTGTGACCTCCTATTGCATCTAACAGGTCTTTATCCCTTTTGTTCACACAATATGACATTTATGGCGCTAATTCTCTGATGTTTTACACCAGGCTTCATTCAACACACGTTAGCCGTTTCTGTTTGTGCTGCTTCTTGTCATGGGGTCAGGGGTCAGGCTAAATAACCAAGACTTTAACCATAACAACCCAATTCAGTTTTTTGTGTCTATTAAGGCTGTGCTCATGTCTCCTGTATTTTCTTGCTGTATCTAAAGAAAAGAGACTGAGAAATAAACATATCTGTTCATTTCAACCATGCAAAAACAAAGCTGAAGGTGGACAGACTTTCACACAGTACTGTATATGTCGGTTAAATCCTTTAGCGTTAACATATAGTATAACACAGTTAAATAACACAGCGGTAAGCACTGACATTTATTTCGAGGCACACTATGAATTATGGGACAGAATTCCAGAAGCAAAACACGTGGAGTGAAATGCAGATGTCTCATGTCATGCACTGTTCCACTGCTTTCAAATGCAATGTGGTTTAATGCTTAAATTAACATGTACGAGTGACTTAGGTTTATTTATGCATAGATTTATTTTAGACTTACATGTCGATTTCCATTTACAGTAATGCATTCTGCTTTACAGTGATGCTGATACATTTTATGCTAATTGATGATCATATTAGCATATCAATGGTATGTTTAAGTGTGCACATATTAGCATAAAGATAATGTGATGTGTTAATGCATTTAGATATAAACACAGCATCCAGTCATGACTGGGATGGTTAGCATTCCCTGCATTGCTGTGCTGAAAACAGTGACTTGTCAAGCTGAGTCGAGATTTTCTCTCTTTTCAATTTTGTATGTGACAGTTTCACTCAGAAATCCTATTAGCGTGGGACTATTATCACCTGTAACCCTCTTGTGATTTGGAATTTATCTGTATTACATTTTTTGGTGGAATTCACTGACATTACTGCCACGTCCTGATGTCAACACACACCACTCACAGATAACTATTAAAATATATTCCATACTGACATCCATCTCATCATCATCTGAGACACTGCCCTCCTGCAGCATCTACGGCTCCTGAATTTATACCCATACTTTTAAAGGCGTTAATTAATCATCGCTAGCGTAGCCCCTATAGTTCTCAACCAGGAAATTAGCAGAATAAATCCCACTAAATTACAGAGAGGTCATTTGTGACTCATATCCTCACGGGACATTTGTATTTGTTGAAACGGCTCAATTGCGTTGGAATTTTCACTTTATAAATTAGAGACGTGGCCCCGATTCGAGCAGGATTAAGATCATGGATGACTGCTGAGATTATTACCAATTACAGCAGATCCACGTGTAGCACTAGTCCCCATGCGAACTGGGTTATAGATTTTCACCTGTCATGCATGGAAATTGCTGATAAAGGAGCAAGGCGCTCGATTCCTGGGTGCTTAAATTGGTTATATACTAGTGTTAATCATGTAAAAGATCGATCCTTTCGCTCGTACACGACAAAGTAGAAGATTTTCAGTCTATCCACTCGCCAACTTCATCTAAATTTGTTTAGATTCACCAGGTTCGGCCACTGTTCATTAAAACCCCGTACATTAATGTATAAGTTTTACTCTATTTGAGTCATCTGGGCAGATTCTATTAATGTTTGCAAGCGTGTAAGGAGATGATTAAGCCCCAGAACCTGTGTGTATATATGTGTCAGTGAGCAACTACCAGAACACATCTATTAATCAGTGTGCGTACCAACCCTTAATTAAAACTCCAACTTCCCCCTGGACCCTGCCTCTGCGCTCGTGTGCGTGTCGAAGTGTGTCTGCATTTGTATTCCTGTCGCCGCCTCCAAATCTCAACATTCATGACTATGCATGGGAAACTGCACAACGGCACTTCACATACCCGGAGCCGCATTTAACTATTGTACATTTAGACTAACAAACACAGCCTGCTTTGAGTTTTAAAACGCGCTAATTAACTGTTTGGGCTGACCCGGTATCTGTAGAGGTTGGCCGGAAAGTGACAGCATTAGTCGAAACGTCATTAACGCCGTGCACTTTTTGTTGTTTGTGTCAAAAATGTTTTCATTTGCATTCATTCTCCCCTCGGTTTGAGGCGACGTGCTACGCAAAAAATAGCAGTAACATGCTCAGTCCACATGCTAACTGTATCTGCCTCTAACTTTATCCAATGAGCTGCCGCCTACTCTCAATCCAAACACTTAATTGCGCTTTTTGTTTTTTATTTGTACTCGCTGCCTCCTACACCTCCACTTCTACATTTCTGCAGTTTCACATTCTTACTCACACAAAACCACTACACCAAATCATTCGAGCTTATTCACCAGAAGCGGTTAGCAGTAATCGTTCTTCAGCTCCTCCATCACCTGCAGCTAAAACACAAGAATTCACAGTGTTTTAGCCGTTTTATTTAAGGCTTTTAAGACCATTATAACAGGCTGCCTAGGTGCCTTCATGTTTTCTTTGTAAAAATGTCAGAAAATGTATTTTTTGCCAATTCTTTTGCACCTTTGTTTTCAGGGAGAGCTTAACTTTCAATATCTGGCCATTAATTATCATTATTATGAATAATGAATGCTTAAAACAGTGTGTTTTAGTAAAAAAAGAAAAAAACAGACTTGAAGTTTTAGGATAATTATGATCAGAAGCAACTGTAAATGTCCATAATGAAACTTTTTGAGATTGCAAACATAAACTTAGGCTTTTTGGTCTTGAACATTCAGTATCCATATTATGGCTTCATATTTTTTATTATTTCCAGGTGTTTTTTAGCCTGTGTGGAAGTCTCTGAAACAGTTCCTTTCTAGTTGTAATAGAGTCCCACACTGCTGCCGTAAAGTGTTATATACTGTCATAAAGCTCAGGATCTCAGCTTTGCGATGCCGTTTGAATTTTGTGGATAGAACAGACGGTTCAGGAGTTACAGTAATTTGAATGCTGTAAAGTGCAAAATGTAGCGCCGGAGAGACTGCCGTTGTTAAAGGGTTAAACAAACCAGCTCTGAACTGAAAACACGTCAACTGCAGCTGACCTAATGTTAAAACCTGATGACAGATCTCCCATCTCCCAGGAAAGCACATTTCCCACCAAACTAATCAGATTTCACAACTTTGCCAAGGTCACTGCCTGCTGCTCCTCTGCTCCATTGTCTGCTTTTCAGCTCTTAGTCTGATCACAAATTAATATTCACCCAGAAGCCCTGACCACTGCTGGGAGACCAACGATGTGTGCGCTGTGCATCTGCCTTTTCTTTTTTGGTTTTAATACATCCACGCGGCTATTCTCAGTTGAAGCGGAGCAAACAGTAACACACAGTGAGAGAAATGACTGACCCCGTGGAGAAGAAGGGTGAAGATCGGATCAGAACAAAGATAGAAAACAGATCAAGGGGATAAAACCAAGAAACAGAGCGCAAATATCTATAGAGAGAATCAAACACTGTGTCTTTGAAGCCGGCGACTCTATGTGTTTCATGCCTTTATGGTATGTGCAGGTTCGAGTGATTTGATACATGTACTGGTGCAGATTTTCCCTCAAAATCCAATCATCCCTGCGAGACGACTTTAACCCGAAGACTGGCATTTTATTTCAGGCTGTAGACGCTTCACCCCGTCACAAACAACACAGGACTTTTCATTTCATGTGCAATCTTTTTCTAAATGTCTTGTGCAAGACTTAAGCAAGAAGATTGTTAGATTAGATTAGATGCAAAGTAGTAATAATTATAAGTAGTTTATTATGTTATCATATTATAGTATGGTCATCCACAACGTGTTTGTTTACGGGCATTTGTAA
>JAPQRQ010000011.1:10416445-10436841 GCA_037367365.1 Apogon talboti | reverse complement strand
TAGATAGATAGATAGATAGATAGATAGATAGATAGATAGATAGATAGATAGATAGATGGACGGACGGACGGACGGACACTAGGACTGATGCATCTCATAACTGTTTCCACCACAAACAAATTACACGATTTAGCATGCAGTATACCTCCAGGTATTTTGCTAAATAAATAAATAAAAATCTACATTCATCGGTACTACAGCTGCGTGGCCATTTTTCTGTGATCGACAGTCTATGTTCTCATCATCCTCAGCTCATCTGGTTTCCATCTTGTTAACTGATCAGGGACAGATTAAACATTTAGATGCCAGGTGGATGCAATTAAATAGTGCTAGGATGGAGAAAAACTAATTGTGCTCCTCATAATGTGTGTTTCAAGCTGGCAACAGATGACTTACTGGAAAATGACTGAGCAGAGGATACTTGAGACGATGAATATTTTTGCTTGCCGTGACTGCTGGTCAGAGGGTGATTTGATTTGACCGAAGGAGAAACGGCATCTAAAACTGGAAAATAATGATCAGCTCCGTCTCCACTGAAGTCTGTGTCAAAGTGCAAATCTGTAGGCTTGTTCTGAGAAGGTCGTTGTCTGCAGGATAGTTTGTCAAGGACAGAAGTTAAATCCTGTGCGGATCACTGTGATGTTAGGAAAAAGTGTGGTTTGGCCCGAGCGTCTTCAAAAACAGCAGTCGGGGGTCGATCTGCCGGCAGCAATCATAAGACACAAAACACTTTTCTGGGTTCTCTGTATTAATATGCTGGTCTCTGTAAGTGTCACTGACAAAGTTTTGACCTCAAGTGCCAGTAGAGAATAAAATGCAGCCGATTTAACCCATAAAGACCCTGTGGAACTTTTCCCAAATGAATTTTTCTCTCTTTATAACCTTTCTTAAGTGATTTAACACCATTTATTATAATATTATCCTTTGTATTTGGCATTTTAAGTAAAAAAATGGGTATTTTCCTATATTTAATTCACTGATTATGTAGATGTTCATAAAAGCTCAGATTAAAGTTGAGGGTTATTATATCAAAAACAGAAAACTGAAGAAAAAGTGAGTTTTTCAGTCAAATATAAAACAAGTGTCTCCATCTACTGTCATTTATCAAACTAAATGGGTTTTTCTGCTGAATCAGTGTTGAAGAAGATGACGGTGGTTCCACATTCACTACATCCAAATGATGACCATGAAAAAATGACAAACTGTATTTTACGCCAGTTATTGACATGTATTAATAGGATTAGTGGATCAACAGGTATTGAACAGTTTAGATCATTGGATGTTTGGGTCTTTATGGGTTAAAGTCTCATCGCCACAGTTTATCCTTACATAACTTTTTTGGATGGAGAAACAGCTGTTATTGTTGCTGCCGCTGGTCGGTTTGGGTTGCAGCTGCAGTAGGAGACGTACCCTTCATGTCTTGGTGTTTGCGTTTACATAAACCAGGTCAATCTACTGGCGCATGACGTCCTGGTGATGGAAACGCCCAGCCTCTGTATCGGAAGGGAACATTAATCTATTAAACTCTGGCTGATGGTTTGTAAAGTGCACTCCAAGTTAAATGACAAATTAGAGTTGAGAAGGCCAATTTGACTTACAATTTCACCTCATCATGACTAATTCAAAGCAGACTGAAAAATGACTATGACTGACTGGATGGACTGAAATTCCAGTTTTACTAGCTAGAGTAGGGGTTTTTTTCATCTAAATGTGGCCTTGATACAGGCAGAAAACAGCTGAGCACCAATTATTTCCTCAATGTTCTCGTATTCACTGGTGGAAAAAAAAAACAAATATCTAACGTTTTTCAGCTCAAGGTAGAAATGAAATGTATTTGTCTATAGATTCATGCCACCTATTTCCTTTACATTCACTAACGGTGGCCTTAAGTCTTGGGTCGTTGCTGTGGCTGTTACGAAGCACATGTCATATAACATGAAACAGTAATGTGTGGTTTCATTTCTGAATTAAACATATGTATTCAAGGCTTACGGTCACTTAGCTAATGACTGAGCATTAACTACCCTACAAAGTAAAAAAAAAAACAAAACACTGAATGTGCTGTGTCATTAACCCTTTATCAGGCAAGTCACTATGTTTGGTAATTTCCACACACATTACAAGACAGTGACAGCAACAGTTACAGTGAGGAATCAGTCTCACTCTTATTCATATGTTATACTTGTCCTTTAACAATGTGCATTAATTACAGTGTATGACCACAGGGTGAAGGACTTATAGTAAATCTGTTTATTTTCTGTATTTTTTTATCATTACTATTTTAATTGAGTACTACATTATATATTTTAGACTTTTTACATGTTTACTTCAACCCTTACTTTTAATGTTACTATCCCTTATGCTACTCCTTCTGTCCGTTCGTCCATCCATCCACTTATGCTGCTTTATCCTTTTATCGGGCAAGTGACTATTTTTGGTCATTTCCAAAGACATTACAAGACAGTGACGGCAACAGCTACAGCGAGGACAGTGAGTCAACAATCTCAGGTCCAATGTGGTCTACAGGGTCTGGAAGGTCCACCTCTGCATGAACAGTGAGTGTACCTGCTTTGTTAGGTACCATGAAGTAATGGTACTAATGTAAGTACTGATGTTCAAAGGGATAATGTGGATGTTGACAGGTGTCTGGATCAGCACTTATATTGGTCTAATGTTCCTTTCATTTTACATGTGTTTTTCTTGTAGTTTTTATATATAATTCTTGGATTTTTTTGCCACTTACAGGCAAGGAACCAAATATGGTAACTTCATTGACAATGATTTTCTGCAGTAAAGTAATAAAGTCTTGTTATGTCCTCCAGTAACGCGCTAAAGTTGAAATGTTGAATTTTGGAGAATTTCTATGAAAAGGGTTAAAACTGAGTAAACCATTGCTGAGACTCATTGATGAGAATGCATCTTTTGGCTTACAACCCCAAAAAAAAAAAAAAAAAAAAAAAACCATCTGGAGATAGATTAATCGCTCTACCTGCCTTTCACCTCCCTACGCTGTGAGAAAAGGCCCATGTAGGATCCCCTTCTGCTGGTTTATTTCAAGTAGTTTATTTATATTGAAGTGCAAAAAATGAAGAATGAAACTGTGTAAATTATACGAGTGTGAAGTAAAATAAAGCAGAGAGCAAGATGATGTGAGAGGAGCCACATTATGTATATTCTGTGGTTTTATGTTTTCAAGCTTAACACATTTTCACAGAGTTTAATCATCTGTCCTACCCAGTTTTCACTACACGGTGTGTGTTTTCTCCAATCCCCCTGATGTAACACTATACAACACCTCATTGTGACATCTGCAATGAATTAATGTTATTAAAAAATATATATACTTCACAGTTTGGGAATCCAGGTCTCATACGTGTTCACTGCTGACTGTGCTGTACTACAATTAAATTCATTAAACAGTCTATTTTAAAAGCAAAATGCTGACAATAAGCTGTTTTAAAGAGGCTGAGGAGACATCACTATGAGCTCATGTGACATGTACATGAATAAGCCATGCAGCTCATTATTTTTAATTAGCCCACCATTTTCTTTCTCAACAATTTTACAGACACCACTGTCTAAAACCGAATCCCAAAGCAGCTTTAGAGACTCAACAAGACTTATGTTTTTAAGTCTGAAAACTAAGAAACCAGGGCTGTTATTGAGTGCAAAATCAAAACACATCACAAAGCATTAAAAAGCTAATTAACCAAGAATGTACCGAAATGTTTCACTCTTTTCACACTGGAAAACCTTTAAAAACGGCTTCAGAACTGTGTTACACCATTAATCACGCTATAATTATTTAAATAGTTTGTGAAAGACACGGAAAAAGCGTTCAAGTTCAAGCTGAGAACGCATTTAAGGTTCCCGAATGTTCCAAACTACCACAGCTGTCAGCTTTTCGGCTCATTGTCAGCCACATATTCAATATAAATGTGTTGAGAAAAACAGGAATGAAGGGCGCGAGATACAAATAAAAGAAAGAAAAAGCTGCCCACAGGCCGACACCGCTCTAAAAATGCACATCAACATCACCGCGTCCTACCTTGACCCCTCGCACTCTGAACTCGGCCAGGGCTCGGCTCATCTTGGTCGCCGCCGTCTGCAGGTCCTTCCCGCTGGCGATGACTTTGACCAGCAAGGAGTCGTAATGGGGTGAAATGATGGCGCCCTGGAAGGCTGACGCGCTGTCCAGACGGATGCCCATGCCTTCGCCGCTTCGGAAGACCTAGTAAGAAGAGCAAAGGTGAAGGATTTCAGCAGTTCGCAAAGTTAGCCTTGACATAAACTACAAAAGGAGGAGTAAAATATGAATACTTCAGGCTCCTTTAACAGTCTAAGAGAAAGTCTGCAAGTCCAAATGATTAATTGTTCATTAGCACCGAGTGAATATAATTTAAAGGAAATGCAGTGCATATATAAATAAACATTTTTATACAGTATTATTTTGGATTATAGCAGAGCGGATTCTGCTGGAGCTGGCAAGAAAATGCACCACACAATTTGTCACCTTAAGATTAAGTGAATTCATTAGAGTTATTATCGTCTAAACCCTCCATGGTCCAGTAAACTCGGCGGATGTTCAAATAATTTTCGCATAAAGTGCAAATGCAGCTGCTTTTTTTCCCCCCCAAAAAGCAATCACGCTCATACACACAGACCAAAACGACAAAAATCTGTGCTGTAATTTTGCAGTGCTGAGCAGGATTTTCAGCACTAGGAGTATATATGGTGCACGACGTTAATGATGCAGGAATGCAACGTATCACAAAGTAAGACTGCCATTATAACAGGCCCCCTAGGTGTCTTCATGTCTTCTTTGCAATAAAAGTGTCAGAAAATGTCATTTTTTGCCTTCGTTTTCAGGAAGAACTTAAATTTCAATATCTGACCATTAATTATCATTATAATAATAATAAATGGATAAAACAGTGTGTTTTAATAAAAAAATAAAAAATCAGACTTGAAGTTTTTAGCATATTTATTATCAGAAACAACTGTAAATGTCCATAACAAAACTTTTTGAGATTGCATAAATGTACTTTCAACTACTTTACATCTGCTCTAACATCCTTTGTGGTCTTGAACATTCAGTATCCATATTATGGCTTCATATTTGTTGTTATTTCCAGGTGTTTTTTAGCCTGTGTGGAAGTCTCTGAAACAGTTCCTTTCTACTTGTAATAGAGTCCCACACTGCTGCCGTAAAGTGTTATACACTGTCGGAAAGCGCAGGGTCTCAGCTTTCTAATGCTGTTTTGAATTTTGTGGATAGAACAAACAGTTCAGGAGTTACAGTCATTTGAATACTGTAAAATGCAGAATGCAGCGCTGGAGAGATTGCCGTTGTTAAAGGGTTACGAAAACATGTTCTTCGGTCTGACAACGAACGCAAAACCAAACTAAAAAACACGCAACAAAACCAAGAGAAAGGCTTGAACATACATTTCTGCTTTGACACTGCTGACAGAAATGCTTTAGGAAGGCAGCTGAGAAGTATTAGTACAGTTAATATTAGTACAATGTGACAGTAAGCCTTTCAGGTGCCATTTGTTGTACACATGGAGGTAGTTTTGATGCGCCATGTTTAACCAATCAGCCACTGAAAACTGAAAATAATCATCAACCAAACTGCAAATAGTGGCCAAAGGTAAGTATATTACCGTTATTAAAGGGTTAAATAAACCAGCAGGTGGAAAATGACAAGTGACAGAAGAGTCCGACTATCCACAAGGGTAAAAATACAGAGAAAGTGAGCACGAGACTAGGGCGAAAGGGAAACGGTGGTTGGTTCCAAACCACTTGGCAAGAGAGCAGAGAGGGAGGAGAGGAGATGTGAAGGGGGGGGGGGGGGGTGAAGACCAGCCAACACTACAACATATGGAGCACCTTGAGGCCTGGGAGAGGAAGATGAGGAGAAATTGTAATTATAACAATGTTGTGCCATACTGATGATATGCCGGTGACATTGTCAGACAGCCTCCATGATCACAGCCCTCAACATTTACAGCCAATCATTTTGCGCTTTACTGCTCACAGTCGTCGAGGCAACGATTGGGCTAATGTTAATTAAAATATTGTTTATATCCAGTGGTTGAAAACGTTGGCGAAATGTCCAGATAAGCATGTGACGGAGAATACGACGACAGTAGCAGTCGCCAAAATCAAAGTATGAATTATGCAAAATGTAGTGCAATGGAAGGGAAACATTACTATTACAAGCTCGCAAATCAATATACCAAGCTGAATTTTAAATGACTGAATGAGTGGACACCGCCGTATTTTTCAATTTGGATTTAATATTTCATAGTATGGTTTATTCATAGACACATCTTTCACCGAGGAGACTTTCTGATGTTTTTTCCAACAGGAACTCGGAGGGCGAGTTAAAAGAGACTGCCTCCATAACGCTGTAAATGTATGAGAAGCTGAGGCAGATTAAATTGTCACAAGTATTGCTGCCCACGCTTGAGACCTCTACACCTGCGCATGTGCGCCGTTGCCAGGCTCAAAGCCCCAATTTCCAGGCTGTGATTTTCATTGAGCCCTTTGATTTTAAGGCTTGAGGCCGGTCATCAGCATTTCAAGAGTCACTGAAGTAGAAATGAACGCTCTACATAATACTCCCTCTTGCAAAAGCATGAATAACTATGAACGCCGAATTAAGTCGTCGCACTCTTAATATTTTTTTCACTTTATACTTAAAGGTTTGTTATTTCGTGTCGAGACTTTTTCAAAACTGCTATTTTTTTCCCCAAGACCTTGACTTTATGTACTTTTATACTTGTGTTCCTACTTCTTCACTTCTTCAAGTTCACTTTAATAAATGTATGAATGAATGAATGCATAATTGGCAGTAAATTATGTTTTACTCAGAATCAGAGAAAAACTTTATTTATCCCCAAGGGGCAATTAAGAAGGGCAAAGAGCGGCACAGAAGAGCATTTACAGGAAAAATAAATATATAAATAAATAATTACAAAAAAGGAAAAAAAAAACTGACAGAAATGTTTTGAAAACCTACGAAAACTACAAAAGTGCATGGATATCACACAAACCAGTTTCACTAGAATCAGTCCAGTACCAACCGGTTAGTGAAATCACATCAAGTTTTTATGTTTTCCTCATGTATTTATTATCTTACATGACTTTCACATAAAATCCCAGACTTTTCAAGGTCTGGAAACCAGCATTTTGAAATTCCAGACTTTTTAAGACTTTCAAGACCTGCACAAGGACCCTGTAGAGGAGCTTCAACTGATGAGTCCACGGTAAAGTTTTCAGAGGCCGATCACTTTTTTACTGATTGATTTTTAGATTTCGTGCATGGAATTCTAGCATTAACCCATAACGACCCAAACATCCATCACTGACCAAAAGCATCTACTGATCTAAACTGTTCCACTAATCCTATCAATACATGTAAATAATCGATGGAAAATGCAGTTTGTGGTCTTTTCATGATCATCAGATATGACGTTCAGAGGCTCCGTAGTTACCATGGCAACATTGATCAAACACCCATGAATGACAGTGGATGGAGACACTTCGTTTATATTCAGTTAATGATATATTTTGCTGAAAAAGTCAGCTTCTTCTCAGTTTTCTCCGTTTCTGATTTAATAACCGTTGAATTTCCTCGGAGCTTACCGCCTACATGATCAGTGAATTAAATGTAGGAAAATACATGATTTTCACTGAGAAAACACAGAATAAAGAAGACAATATTACAATAAACGGTGACAAATCACTTAAGAAAGGTTAAATATAGAGAAACTGCCACAAAAGTCGCGCTGGGTCTTTAGGGGTTAACATCCGCAGGACACGTTTTCGATCCGTTTCCAAATAATCAACAATTATCTGCACAGTTGCTGAAGTAAATGCGCCAACTTTTGTCAAACAGGAAATGTGGGCGTGCGACACAAATTCTCTCAATGCGACATCCACCGTGTAATTCCTCCAAAAACATTCCTGACTTCATTTCCATGTTGCCCCTAAAGCCGACGGCGCTCTTAATGAACCATATTTTGCCGACTGTGGCTAATCGGTATTGCCGCTGGGCTTCTGAGGCGTTTTGTTTCCACTACAGTCTTGAGGCACTTGCCAACCCTCCACTGTGCAAAAGCCCCAGGGAAGATCGACTCTGTTTACTTTTCCGCTCTATTCATTAAATCTTTCCTTACTGTGAACAAGCTATATTTTTAAGTTGTCACCCCTCAACACTGCGGGCTAAGCGGATACACAAGAGCGATGCAGCCGTTAGTGTTGACTGCTGTGTTAAAGTGACTGACTGGCTGTCCGATGGCTGCCCAGGGTTTCTTTTACACGTTGTTATTTAATGTCAAACTGCTACAACCCCACTGGGGGTATATAGTGAAGCACCGAACGCTGCTCGCACTGAAACTGAAGCTGCTTTTAGTTTGGACTTATTTAGTCTATACATCCGAACAGTTTGACTCAACTTCAGTGGTGTTTTCTGCATATTTTAGGCGTGTGGCTAAGACTTTTATCCAGATACAACTTGTAGCGATAAAAGGGAAGGAGGATGGATCAGTGACGAGCTCAAAGGCACTTCCCCGACGTCCTCATCTGTGTTAACGTCAAGATTTTAAGGGAGTTTAAGTGGACAGTGTAAGTTTGGTGAGGGATACATACACTACATGGACAAAAGTATTGGGACACGTTGAATTCAGGTGTTTCTTTTCGAACAGGGGTCTAAGGCTACAAAACAATAATCTAGATTTATATTGTGATAAATATCATTGCATCGGTTAGTTTTGTTTACATTGTTATCTTTGTTTCCAAAATGCCTCAGAGGTGGTTTTTACTTAATTTCTCTCAAAGGAAATATTGATGTTTATATCTGAAATCAGCATGAACAGGACATCATATGAGCTGTAGCCACAATGTGTCCCAATATTTTTGTCCACATAGTTGATAAACGCTGATATTTCCTTCAAATTTAATGGGAGAATTCTCTCCCTAGGTGAGATGTGAAGAAAGTAGATAGTTAGTGGTGGTAGAAAAGTATTATTTACAGTCAGAGAATGAAAAATATTTTAGAAATTTAGAGGTAGAACATTTAAAATGATAGTCATGGATTAAAAAAACTAAAATTATCAATGTTGAGAGATATTAAGAAAAAAAACATCTCTGAGGCACTGGATCTTTTTTGCTATTTTGACCATTTATCATGTTCTGCAAATAAATGCTCTAAATGACAATATTTTTATTTATTTTATTTTTTTTATGTTCATTTTACTCAAACACTTATCTACAAATAGTAAAATCAGAGAAACTTGGTACTTTTGCAGCGGTCTCTTAATTTTTCCAGAGCTGTATATTATATGTTGACCAGTCTTTATGTACCGTTAAATCTAATCAGCGAATCTATACCAGTTTCTGTTTATAAATATTGTACTGGAGATGCTGGAGATCCATTTTTGAAAAACATAGGAAGCAATGCTTTTGACGCGGAGTACAGTTTACCACAGCTGTTTCATGCTGTAACGGTTACGTCTCCATTTTCGTGACAGCGAAAACAGACTTACAAGCCTTTTAATTCAACAAGTGTTCGGGTGTGTTAACGTGGCAAGGCCAGATGGTTGGTGACAACTGCAATTGCAGCGTTGTCTCCTGGTTGCCACTTCAAC
Organism: Apogon talboti; assembly: GCA_037367365.1. Lineage (NCBI taxonomy): Eukaryota > Metazoa > Chordata > Actinopteri > Kurtiformes > Apogonidae > Apogon > Apogon talboti. The sequence continues at coordinate 10,427,185 of JAPQRQ010000011.1, read as the reverse complement.
CAGGTGTGAGTGTGAGAAGTGTTTTATGATGTGGTCGTGAAAACTGCTCTATTATCACAGTGGGAAATGCAAAGACGAAGAAATGAAGACCTCAATCCATCTATCTATCTATCCATCTATCCATCTATCCATCCATCCATCTGTCTATCTGTCTATCTGTCTATCCATCTATCTGTCTATCAATCTAAGGCTGATGATGGCTGATATGTTTATTTCTCAGATGTGGTTAATATCAGATTCTGCTGTCTAACTGACCCATGTACAACAGAAGTAAAGAAGTGAACATGAAGGCCACAGAGGTTGCCTTTCACATTTCATATAATGCACAAACGTCCTTCTAAGCCCTCAACCAGCTCCTTCAAACACAGACTACCTACAATACAGTCGTTTAAGTTGTGCTTGTATTGTCTGACCACAAATGTTCATGACATCTAACACCTTCGCTGACCTCCATTGCCACTAGTTTCTGTGTTTGTACGACACCTGTCAGAGCAGAATTGGAACCGTTTATGTTGATCTAGAGCAGGGGTAGTCAAACATGCGGCCTGCGGGCCAAAACCGGCCCGTCAAACGTTCCAATCCGGCCCGCAGGATGAATTTGCAAAAATTACACTTACGATATTAGCAGTTTTAGTTCAGGGGCCACATACAGACCAGTTGTGATAGCAAGTAAAATAATAGCACAATAATCTATAAATAATGACAGTTCCAACCTTTTCTCTTTGCTTTATTGCAAAAAATAACATTGAAATGTGGAGATATTTACATTAACAAACTATCCTTTAACAATAAAATGTGAATATTCTGAAAAAATATGAACAACCTGAAATGTTTAAAGAAAATGAAGTGCAATTTTAACAATATTCTGCCTGTTACTATATGTTTTGTGCCTTTGTAGATCTGATCCATAATGCACATGTATAAATGATAAGTTGAGGCATAATATTGTTAAAATTACACTTATTTTTCTGAGGAAACGTCCTTGTTTTCAGTTTGTTCACATCTTCCTTTGGATAGTTGGTAAATGTAAGTATTTTCATGATTTAATGTTACTTTAAGTCTTAGTTTTAGTCTGTTTTACACTAAAACACAAAAAAGCTGTTGGAGTTGACATTATTTATAGGCTATTATGTTATTATTTTACTGGTCCAGCCCACTTGGGATCAAATTGGGCTGAATGTGGCCCCGAAGAAAATGAGTTTGACATCTCTGATCTCGACATAAAACCTGTATGAACTCTATGATCCTCAGGTTGCAGTGTTAAAGAATCTGACCTTAATCTGATTCCATGTGATTTGTGCTGTCCACACTAAAGATTCTGCATACATCCTAATTTGCATCTGAAGTGCACTGTAATAACAACAAAAATTAACATTTACATTCACAGCAAGATGTAGTCGTAAAACAACTTGACACGATACGTTTCAGAGGAACCTGGCGATAAATACAAATGTAATCAAAATATTAAAAAGCAAAAAGAAATATCCAGACACATAATGTGAGCCACGCTCTGTGGGTGTAGGTTATGGTTCATACTCTCAGGAAAATACTCACATCATTTAAAACGCATCAGAGCCAAGCTGACATAAACAAATACGCACACAGACATTAATACATGCACATATAAAACGTAAAATACCAGTCGACATTGTTCCAAATTGAATTCCTGACAGTAAACAGTCTTGTCCTGCTCATGTCAGGAGACTAATCAAACATGCAGGGACAGATGTTTGCGGTTACACTTTGCTGCACACACACATATGTGGGCTATGTAGTCAGACTACAAAATACAAAACTAGCCCCGTGGAGCTTCAGTTGTCGGAACCGTTGAGACGGAGGTTGTTCTGCAAAGAAAAACACCGAAAAATACTGAGACTTTAATTCCCCGGGGCTTTAAGAAACTGTGGACACGGTCTGAGGTGGCCTAAGTGGCCTCGGTGTTTACAGTTGAAGTGAATCTCGCTCAGTGAACCGTGTCAGGATTTCCAACAATTAACCTCAATAAACAAAGTATTTTCCTCACACTTTACGCTCATTAAGCCTCCGTGAAGCCTTTTCTGCATTTCCCATTGTCTGCTGTGTGCTAATGAGGGATAATGCACTTTTATGCTGTGCTTTTGTGTAAACGCACTTGCCTTTTGTGAATAATATCTATATTAATTCGGTCTTGAAGGCATACATATGCGACGGATGCTGCCACGGCAACACAGATAGTGTTTTTTTTGGGGGGGGTTTTTTCCCCTCAAACTGGACTCAATCCAGGCAATGCCACTACAGACCTTGTAGCCGGAAAGAAACAACAATTCAGGCCGAATCGAATGAAAAGTCAAGTAGCGTGTTAATAATTCAAGTCAAGGTGTCAGCATCTTTCAGCCAAGGACGCTGTCCGACAAGAAAGCCTCCTTTTCTCCATAACATTGACCCACCCCCCCTTCCTCTACTCTCTGAATAGTATAGATACTAATAATTTACGAACAAATGCATTGAAATAGTCTCACGCACACGTGACAGGAACATGCACCGATTCAGCACCTGCTGTCGTCTTACACCCAGTTTATTACAGTCATCAGCATCATCCTGTATGTTTTCAATGCTGATGCCTGAGCTTAACCAACCAATCTCAGGTGGGTTTAAGTGGCTCATACCCTTAAATTTCCACAGGTGAAAAATGACGACCAAAACAGTGCCGTTCTGATGTCCTCACATTTCCAACACAGGGCCATATTTGACTAAATAGGGTTCTTTTTTCTGACAGTCAGGAGATAATCGGATATCTGTGAAATGTCATGAAATCAGCAGACATTTGTCACAGATGATTGGTTTCGGTGCCATGCTGTTTTTCACAGAGATACAGATCGCACTCCCTATATTGTAAATTATACATGAACCAGAGCAATGGAGTCTGTGCCACAAAGCAAGGAATTTCATTTTACTGTATTCATTCAGAGGGTTAGGACATAAATAGAACATGTGAATTATTCAATGCACGACATTGTTTCATTTACGACGGTTTTTAACCTGAATTCTGCATGTTTTTGTTCCTTATCTCTTTAGAGAACGGGGTGTCAAACTCATTTTAGTTCAGGGGCCACATTAAGCCACATTTGATCTGAAGTGGGATGGACCAGTAAAATAATAACATAATAATATAAGAGAAAAATGGACGGTTTGGAGTTGACATCATTGATAGAGTGAAAAAAGTAAAATTAGATGATGAAAATGTTGACAACTCCAAACTATCCTTTAAAACAATGTGAATAACAGGAACAAACTGAAATTTCTTCAGAAAAATAAGTGCAATTACAACAATATTATGTTTCAGCATATAATTTATACGTGTGCATTACAACTTACAGATCACAGTGGATCTACAAAGACACAAACCATTTAGTAACAGGTGGGATACTGTTAAAAATGCACTTAAGACACTTCAGGATGTTCATATTTGTTCAGGATATTCATGTTTTTAATGAAATAATAGGTTGTTGTAGTGTAAATACAGCAAAATTACATTTACAAGGACAAAAATGTGGACTTGTGAGCATTTATAGGTTATTATATTTTACTGGTCTGATCCACTGGAGATTGAACAGGTCTGTATGTGGAAACTGTGGAACTAAAATGACTCTTAATATCTTAGTGTAATTATTGCATTTCACACGTTCATCCCGCGGGTCGGATTGGACCCTTTGGCAGGCCGGATTTGGCCCCCGGGCCTCATGTTTGACACCTCTGCTTTAGACTTTAAAAATACATTTGGAATGATCCAACTTTTACCACAAATTTGACTTTAATATCGGCGCTGTCAGACTGCCTTTTCTCACGTGTACAATTACATCTCCTCCGTACTGTTCCAGCTTTGATGGATTAGGTAAAGTACATCGCTCATGTTTAGTCTCCAAGAGTCAAACTAAACTACGCCTCTCTACTTTCACTTTAAAACCCAAGTCTGGAAACATCCAATTAAAAATCGATTCAGCCTGGTCAGATGTGGCCTGAACAAATTGCCAGATGTTAAGATGACAAATGACTGGCTGCCTCGCCAAACTCCGCGACATTGTGGGTTTAAAATGTGTTTTTAAATGAACCACCGCGCTGCTGTCTGCTTACCCATTAGAGGCGAGTGAAAAAAGCACCCAAAAAAAAAAAAAAAAAAAGGAGGTTAAAATAACCTTGATTATTGGTCTTAGGCGATTTCCACCAACTGCTGAACAAGATCCTTGTTATTTTCTAAACCCATTTAGGAGCCGTAACGCGGTAATAGCCCAAATCCTCCGGCTCCTTAAGTGGACCCAAGACCAGATTTCACAGTTAGCTTGTTTTTGTAATAACACTGAAAACTCTCCAAGACACTCTATGAGCCTTTTAGCATTTAGTTCATTTCTCCTCCTATCCTCTTCACTCAGTATGCCCTCGCTTTACAGACTCCTCCATCAAAACTCATTTATCTCCGAGGCCTTCGCTCCCTGAACCTTTCCACCTTCGCGCCCACTTTCATTCCTCCTGCTCCCTGGTTCAAGTTTCCCTCTTCACTGTCAGGTTATGTTTACGCATGGGGTTGAAAGAAGTGACACACATGCACTCGAAGCTAATGTACGGAGAGGAAACGGCGAGACATCACACATCGCCTGGCAGCTCGGCGTATGAGGCAGAGAGACAGAAAGTGACAGCGATATCTGAGCTCCCGACTGATAGCGAACCAATTAGTGTGGGAGAGGAGCAGACAGAGGCAGAGGCGCACAGAGGTAGAAAGAGCAATAAAGGGAAAGAGACAAAATAACATACAGAGCCAGATGAGGAGAGAAGAGAGTCTAAATGCTAAATGTTTGATGTCGGGCTGTGTGGGTAATTTGAGGCGGGGGTTTGCAGGTAGAGGTGGGTTGCGTGTGAGACGGAGGTGATGGCGGAGGACAGAAAAAGAAAAAAGTTTGTTGGCAGACGAAATCACACGTCTCCTGCTCTTCTTTTCTGCAATGATGAAAGTAATCTGGATGAAGCCAAAAAAATAAAAACTTTTACTTTAGCCCTTAAGCATATTCGATTTGCTTTCTTGGAAAGTTTTGAGGATTAGCAAAAATGTTCCGCACATACACACAAAAATCAGACTTTAACCCTTTTAAGACTGCCACTACAACAGGCCGTCTAAGTGTCTTCATGTTTCCTTTGCAATAACAGTGTCAGAAAATGTCTTTTTTGCCAATTCTTTTGCGCCTTTGTTTCCAGTAAGAACTTACCTTTCAATATCTGGCCATTAATTATCATTATAATAAATAATAAATGCTTAAAAAAGTCTTTTAGTAAAAAATTTAAAAAACAGGCTTGACATTTTTAGCATATTTATTATTAGAAACAACTGTAAATGTCCATAATGTATAATGAAACTTTCTGAAATTGCAGAAATAAACTTTCAACTCTTTTACATCTGCTCAAACATGCTTTTTGGTCTTGAACATTCAGTATCCATATTATGGCTTCATATTTGTTGTTATTTCCAGGTGGTTTTTTTAGCCTGTGTGGAAGTCTCTGAAACAGTTCTTTTCTACTTGTAATAGAGTCCCACACTGCTGCCGTAAAGCGTTATATAGTGTCGAAAAGCACAGGATCTCAGTTTTTTCATGCCATTTGAATTTTGTGGATAGAACAAACAGTTCAGGAGTTACAGTCATTTGAATGCGGTAAAGTGCAAAATGCAGCGCCGGTGAGACTGCCGTGGTTAAAGGGTTAAAACAACATTTTAAATAATTTGACACAGAAAACTGTCGCAGACTTCACAACTTGGTCTCCCGTTTCACTGAGGCACTCTCTCAGAAGCATCTCGTTGCTTCTTCCTTTCATGGCTAAATGTGTAAGTGGGTTGACTCCCAAGGAATTTGGTGACAGCCTTGGAAAAAATCTGGCCATCTCCTGAATTTAATTACTCACGTCCTTCAAAACTAAGAGCCTTACATCTCGGCTGATTAGGAGGCAGATCTGCGTCGTGTGGGTACAATATCTGCTGGCACATAGTGGTATACTCTTCTTTTCATTTCACAGGACATTATAATTCCTTCACAGATAAAGAAGTTTACATGACAACTTGGCTGAAAAAGAGCTGAAATAATGCCTAATTTAGCAGCTCTCTCCAAAGAGGAATCACGTTGTGAACAGAAACCCTCCACACAATTAAGTTCCCTCTAGAATCCTCATGTCTGACTCCAAGCGTCTTCAAAAACTGCGTTAAACTGGTTCGGTGTCGGTGGATTTAGTCGTGCGGGCGCTTTAGTTTGGATGCGACGCTGCACCTGGAGGGCGAAACCAGGTTTTCTTCCATTGCCGGGTATTCTACCAGGTTTGTTTAGCGAAAATGCCAGATGGTTATTGTTCAGCTGGATGCACTAAGACACGGGGAGACGGGGTTGTGTTTCTACAGAAGCCCAGACACATAAAAATATATTTACTCTTCTTCTAACGCTGCCATACAAGTGAATACAAATCGCCCCAATCCCATCTGCACAGCGGCAGACTGTCAATGCAGCCTCATTTAAACCGCAGAAATTGTTTACCTGACACTGGAAAAATATTACATTTTTGTCATAAGATTCTTGTATTAGTTTAACCAGAATTCTTCCCCTGTCAGTTCCACCCTAACACAGTGAAATAAGTAATATAGAAGGAGGTGAGGAGGCTTTTTTTGACAACAGCATTAAGTCCTAAATGGTGAATTGTTCAACAGCAGTAAAGACAAATGTGCTTTTAAAGAATTGCTTTTAGCACATAACGGCGGAAAAGTAGCTCTGCAGCACTATTTTCCTGCAATAGAGCAACAAATTGACTTTCAGTTATTGGCAGTGTATGTTCTTTCATAGAAGCTAGCTGGTAAATGTTACTAAATCAGTGTTTACTTTAAAGATATTGAAGAATTTCTTGTCATTCATCACCCAAACAGCAGCACAAGTATGAGTAATCAACCCCAGTTGTAAAAAAAAAAAAAAAAAAATAGATATACAGTCTATTACACATCCTTAAGGTGTCACATTTTGACACATTTAGTACCATTAGAGCACAGGTGTCAAACGTGCGGCCAGGGGACCAAATCAGGCCTGCCAGAGGATCTAATCCGGCCCGTGGGATGAGTTTGTGAAGTGCAAAAATTACACTGACAATATTAACAATCAAGGATGTTAAAATCATTCTAATTCAGGTTCCACATACAGGCCAATATGATCTAAAGTGGGTCAGACCGGTAAAATACAACCATAATAACCTATAAAGAATGACAACAGCAAATTTTATCTTTGCCTTAGTGTAAAAAAGTAAAATTACATGAAAATGTTTACATTAATAAACTATCCTTTTACAAAAAAATTTGAATAATCTGAATAAATATGAACAACCTGAAATGTCTTAAGAGACGTAAATGCAACTTTACCAGTGTTCTGCCTGTTATTAAATGTTTTGTGTATTTGTAATTGTAATGTAAGTTGTAGCACACACACGTGTAAGTGACTAACTGATTAACTGAGGCCGAATATTGTTAAAATTGCACTTGCTATGCTTAAGACGTTTCAAGTTGTTCATATTACTCAGATTTTTAAGGAAACTTTGTAGATGTAAACATTATCGTAATATAATTTTACTTTTTTTCCACTGTTATTATTTTCCTAGTCCAGCATATTGGGCTGAATGTGGCCCCTGAACTAATATGAGTTTGACAGCCCTGCATTAGAGTGTGATTTAATGCTTTGGTTACAGTTTTTTTGTTTGTTTGTTTCAGGCATAAAAACTACTTACAAAGAAACAAGAGCCGGGTCAAGTTTGGAGTTAGTAAAAAGAGTCAAGTGGACTGCTGACTAAGAGAAAACACAACGATAAACACAGCATAAAACAGGACACTCACCCCGGTCTCCTGTGTTTAAGTCTACACACTTTTGATGCTCGGCCATAACCACACTGACTGTCTCCTACTCAGGCTTTTGCTCCTTTTTTGCCACAATTTCCGATGTATAAGGACTCGTATTGACTTCTATTTGGTCCTCGGTGTGTCAAAAATGTAAGCTATAGGGGAGCCTCGGGCGTTGAAAATGGACTCAGGACCAGGCGGCAGTATGTGACGACTTGGGAATGAGAGCAGGCTCATAAATAACTGTCTGTGCTTTGTACACTTTTATCCTGCAGCCGGGTTAGATGAGGGATCCTCCAGAGATACAGCCTACTGTAAGTAAACATGCTTAAAATAGGGACTTCACTGTTTATAGTGATTGAAATACTGCAGCGAGTGCGGTAAATGTACCTGAAACCTGTTAAATATCTTTGTTTTAGTTCTTTTTAGAGTTGGATTAAGCCCATTAACAAGTAACTTGCAAGATTTTAACCCATAAAGACCCAACATCCACCGGCGACCAAAACCATCTACTGATCTAAAATGTTTCATACCTGTTGATCTGCTGATTTTATCAATACGTGTAAATAATTGGTGAAAAATACAGTTTGTTATCTTTTCATTGTCATCAGATATGGCCTATTTGGACATTCAGAGGATCCGTAGTTACCGTGGAAATAACGTCATCTTCTACAACATTAATTCACCAGTAAAACCCATGGAGTTTAACAAATGACGGTGGATGGAAACACCTGTTTTTATGTTCAGTTAATGATATATTTTGTGAAAAAGTGACTTTTTCTTCAGTTTTTTCTGTTTCTGATAAAATAACAACTTTAATGAGACAGTATAAAAGAAAAGAAAGAAAATACATGATTTAAACTGAAAACAATTAATAAATGGTGATAAACCACTCACAAAGGGTTAAATATAGAGAAAAAAATCATTTGGGAACTGACACAAAAGTAGCACTGGGTCATTATGGGTTAATACGGGTGCATATACATGGAATTTAATCTGAATTCTCTGCTCACTACAGTAAATGGCAGCTTCCTGTTGATCATTTGTCCCTTTCAAGTAGATTATTTAAGACACCTAAAGGTCACATAAGTGATACTATCGGCTATTAGCGAGGGAAGGCCTTTCATTGATCCGCTTTGATATTGAACGCCGATTTCATCACTTGCAGAACCAATCCCTGTTGTGGATCCCTACCCGGACTTCCTCACGCGTCAATATCACACGCAAGAGCGGCGATACACTGGCGGTCCCCCTTCGTCTTAAATCATTACCCAGAGGTCCCTGGTGAGTTCAGGGCTGAGCTAGCGAGCTGGATGACAAATATTTTCAACCGTCCTGACTGGTGACCGATACAGTGACAGGGAGGTGGTATTGGTCGGGCTTTAATTAAAAGTCATTCCCCATCTTCCTGAGAACTCCACGAGTTGAACTTAAAGCCAGGAACAAAAGAGCCATGAAAAATCCAATTTCATTAAGAGAAAATAACCTGAAGATTCCTTGCCCAACCAGCTCAATTTGGTGAGACTTTAGAGCCTTTTTAGCTCAAATAGATTTACGTTGAATGAAATTACCGGAATGACCCAATAAAACCCACAAAGCGCAACGTGTCAGGTTTCACAAACCGTTAGAATTTCTCCAATTGCACAAACAGTGAATGAGTGACAGCCATCCAAACTGCATATGTGCAGGGTGTGTCAGCGATGACACGTCAGGTTTTAAAGAGTTAATGCAACTCTAAATAAAGCTAATCCTGAAAATATGATACAATATGAAAGAACTTGGATCTAATTTGTAGCATATTAGTTTCCTCTTACGTTATGGAACTATACTGGACTGTTTAATAAACATTTGCGTGTAACATTCACACAATAGTACCTGAAGTGGAATAAAGCCACAGGTCACTCGGAATACATAACACATACTATAGGGCATAAAGGATCATATCTAAACATAAAAAGTGCTGTTATGTTCTTTCTGCCACAAAGAAAGAAGGTATCTTTACCTTGAATTGTGTTAGGGTGAAAACTAGTAAACACTGAATTTACAGTTCCATCATAGAACTTACCGATAGACATTTTGTTGCCTGTGTCCTCAAATAAAAACCTCGGTACCCTCTGTGCATTCATGAACTTACTTCAAAAGATAAGAGAACAATAATATACATTTACATTTGAGCGCAAAAAAACAACCATTGTACCTTGATTCTTGGGTGAAAAATACTCTAAAAATTCTATCTCTAATTAATTGCATCACTTGCATCATTATGCATTGCATCACTATGGTTAAAATATATAAGCACAATAATTTTGCCACACTTTGCCTATGGTCTGACAAGATGAGCACAGGTGAATAAAACTACATTGAAGCCACTCAAATCTATGGAGCCAAACAACTTCAATGCCTGTCAAATAAACCCAAACTTTTATTTAGTACTACAGTTTTGTATGTAGTATTGATTGGCTCCTCTTCCCCTTATTGCATTTTAGCGTATTTTTATTAACATTTTGGATTATTTGTACCATTTCGAGTCTGTCCTAGCTTGTTTTTCAGCTAATTTTAACATCTGGCCAAAGACAACAGATGCCCTGTTGGCTAACTGTGGCTCATTTACAGCTCCTTCAGTTCAGACGTCTTTATTTATCCCCAATGGGTAATTCATTTGCAGCTTTCTCACATGTGTACAACAATGATCAGTAAAGCAAACATAATGAGACATACGGGCCCATATTGTCTTAGGTTTGTGTTGATTAATGAGCACATTCCCTGTCGCGTAAAGCAATAAATGCAAAAGACATACTCACGGATTGAAATCAGCCTGTAATGAACAGGTATTCTATACCCCCCCCCCCCCCAACCCTGCC
>JAPQRQ010000011.1:10401090-10415264 GCA_037367365.1 Apogon talboti | reverse complement strand
GTGTGTGTGTGTGTGTGTGTGTGTGTGTGTGTGTGTGTGTGTGTGTGTGTGTGTGTGTGTGTGTGTGTGTGCTCCAGACTGAGGTATAATGACCCTAATGAGCAATAGAGGATCTCTGCTGCTCTCCGTTTTTTTTTTCCCCTCGTCTTCTCTCGCTCTCTGAATTTTCTATCAATTATCGCCCATTCTGCCTCGCCTCCACTCCTCCTCAGAATGCTCTCTAATTTTGCCCTCCGTTCATCCTCTCCTTGCCTCTCCTCCCGTTTCCACTCTTTCTCGCCGCCTCCTTTCACCCCCCCCCCCCTTGCACTCCTGCCCTTTTCTGGCGGCTCCTCTTCCCTCTCATCACCTGCCACATCCTTTCCCCTCACACACACACAAACACACAACTCTTTTCCTATTTTCTGCCTATATTCGCTCATTACACATTCCCTTGTAATTTTCTCCTCACACATCTCCTCCACCTTTCTCCTCAGCATTTAAGTTAAAAAAAAAAAAAAAAAAAGACAGCTTTAATTGGCCAGCTGCTAAAAAGGTTACCCTAAAATGCTCATGCTTTGTCTGGCACTGATCAGTGATACAAACACATATTAACAACTCACACTAAAGTAATACACATGCACAGATGCCTGCTGCCTGCCCACCCACACACACACACACACACACACACACACAGTGACTCTTATCTCTCATGCAGTATTAAACATCAGTGCAACCATTAGAGCCAGGGCTAACCAGATGTCTGTGACGGCTCTACAAGCTGTTTGGGGATTTAGAGGAGGGATGGATGGACACACACGGATCTGATAAACTGCATAGATTGGGTCGGACCCGCATCGCACACAGCCGCACACAGGTGCAACACGATAAGACGATTGCGCTTTGACTTGCACAAGACGTCTGGATACGGATGAAGGCTCCCAAACAAATCCCACTCGCCGCTATGTGGAAAATGCGAACGTACGCTCATGTCACGGGTGTCTGAGCGTACACGGTTCAGATGACAGCTAGCGATGTCTCTGGTCTAAAGAGAGGCTGAGTAGAGTCATGAGAGAATAAAGTCGAACATGACAACACCCTTTCTGAGAAAAGTCTCAATCAAACTTTCATCATGTTGGGGGGGTGGGGGGGATGTTTTTTTAGGTCTTAGTGTTTAAATATAGAAAAGAACGTGTGTGTCCTCGCAAATGTGTTATGATGTCTGCACACAACCATCGTTACTACTTTCCCAGTCTCCCATAAATTGGCTTTTCCTCCAGACACATTTGAAGGCGACATATAGCTGTGTTTTCCCTCCAAACTGTTGGTTGAATGTCAGACTTACAAACCTCGGATGGCCTGAGTACCTGATCAAACATCACTTTTGGGTCACATGTCGGAGGCAGTTATTTGGATCTTCTCCTGATATGCCTTATTTCCGGCGCCAGTTGTTACATTGGTTTTTTATTTATTTTTTTTTTTTTTGGCTCGTCTAGACTCCTCTTTACCCCTTCGGGCTCACCCAAAAGTTGAAACCAACTCAACTTTCATCAGCGCTGTCAAGTCATTCCGTATCTTCCTCACTGTGACGACGCCAAACATACCCTCGGGCTACACCGATTCCTCACCGGCTCTGATAAATTTCCCCATTTCCTCTAAATTTACCTGTGAAAGACAAATTGCCTGCATGTCTCCAATACTGCGTCAACTACATGTGAAGTAATGGAAATGGAAAAAAAAAAAAAAAAGTCGAGCTTTTCATGTTGAATAGAGCAGCAATGATACTGGGTTAATTAGCGCAGCCTGAACTCATACAACATCCAAGCTTCTATGATCAATATTCATGTATGAAATGCATGTATGAAATACGATTAAACCCGTTTAAAGGTCTAATCTGCTTGTATTTAGACAAACATCTACAAAAGAAAAGGGTGAAAATGAATATGCAGTATACTTAGAGTTAAACAAAGAGTTGCAAAGTGATTGTTTTCTTTAAACAAGGTATTATTAGATGTATTGAATCCTAAACGGCTTCTACATTGACATATCTATGTTTGATATTAGCATTGAATTATCATAATGCATTATAATGAACATTTGTCGCTGCTGCTGCATGCATACAGACGTTTAGTCAATAAATCTGCCAGAAATGAGCTTAATATGAACACTGTAAAGCTGAGTTTAATCGCGGTTCCATGACTCTATTGTTAAAAATACGTTTGTTGTTGTTTTCTACATTTTACTGGAGATACTTTCTCGAGTGAAATGGAAAATTTATCCTCAATTTTCATTGCAAATATCCACAACAGTCCACATGAAACCTGGAAATTTTCACCTTTGTAGGACAAGAAAAATAGAATAAACCATATCTTGTGTTTCTTACAGAATTTGCAAATCAGTATTCCCGCAGTGTGAAAGGGCGGGCGGTCGTGATGGTTTTTTGATGTGGAGAACGGTGGTCATTATCAAACACACAATCAAAAGAATGAGAAATGAAGTGGAGCTGCATAAGAGGCTGCAGCGCTGAGTACTGATGCGTTCTAACATGGGCTCATTAATGATTAAATCAAGAAATGGGACGTATGAGCTAAGTTATTCAAGGCAGACCTCACCTGGAAAACAGCAAGAAGGCTTTTTAAATGGGAGACGTTAGGAATGAATACAGCAGGAGACCAGTGTTTGTGTCCCATTTCCAGCTGAAGGTAAAATGCTGTGTTTATTTCTACCACGCTCGTCCTATACGGAGGGGGGGTTTTTTTGTCTCGAGAGTGTGAGAAGTGTAAAAATATAGTGGCCCTTCCGATTGAGTGAGTTGGAGGCTATAAAATCCAATAATAAAACTAATAATTGATTAACCATCAACACACTACAACCTACAGAGTGTGTGAATGAAGCTCATTGGCTGCCAGTTTGACGGTGTGTAACATAGTCACGCTCCAGAGTAATTCTTGTTATTAAGTCAATATGATGCAGAAGCTGGGGTTTTTTTGTAAGAGAAAAAGCTTCAGCATCATAAATCATGGGTTTTCGTTTATTGCTCAGTATTATCACTTCACTTGCACACTTATTAATGCCACCTACTGCACACTTGTTACTTTATCTATTATTATTATTATTACTATTTTTTATCATTTTTAGTCACTTTAACACATTTTTATCTTTTTTATCTTTATTTTTCTATTGTATTTTATACATATTGTCTTGTGCTGCTGTACAGTCGAATTCCAAGCTTGGGGGATCAATAAAGTATATCTTATCTTATCTTGCAGTGAGTGCAGTAAATGTACCTGAAACTTGTTAAATATCTTTGTTTTAATTATTTTTAGAGTTGGATTAAGCCCATTAACAAGTAACTTGCAAGATTTTAACCCATAAAGACCCAAACATCCACTGGCGACCAAAATCATTTACTGATATGAAATGTTAAATAACTGTTATTCCACCAATTCTATCAATACATGTAAAAAAATTGGTGTAAAATACAGTTTATCGTCTTTTCATGGTCATCAGATATGACCCATTTGGATGTTCAGAGGCTCCGTAGTTACCGTGGAAACGCCGTCATCTTCTACAACATTGATTCAACAGTAAAACCCATGGAGTTGGATCAATGACAGTGGATGGACACACTTGGATTTATGTTCAGTTAATGACATACAGCATTTTACCAAAAAAAGTGACTTTTTCTTCAGTTTTCTCTGTTTTTGATATAACAACCCTCTACTTTAATCTGAGCTTTTACGAAAATCTACATGATCAGTACATTAAATAGAGGAAAATACATGATTTCCACTTAAAAATGCAAAAATACAGAGGATAATATTAGAGTAAAAGGTGATAAATCAGGTTACAGGTTAAAAATAGAGACAAATTCATTTGGAAACTGCCACAAAAGTAGCACTGGGTCTTTATGGGTTAAATAAAATCAGATGTATTTTTTTCCATGTTATTCTGAGACGCAGTGGTAACCAACCTACCCTGTCATCTATGCATGAGCGTTGGCTATGTTCTAGTTTTAGACCCACATTAACTACAGGGACATTAACACAGAGCCGAGGACATGGGTGGTCACTGAAACATGCACCTGCCAGTTCTGGCCTTTGGGATAACACTGATGTCGCTGTTCAACCAAGCAGGCAGAAGTAATACCGATGTGATACAATTAGAAATGGAGGGAAGGAGTGAAGGGGGAGTGGGACTGACAGAATGACGAGGACAAATGAAGAAAGAAAAAAAAATAGCACTGGGGACACAGATGGAAGGAGAAAATCAAATATGGAAAAGAATGAGCGTCTAATCTAGGAGAACAGTGTGTGGATTCTGAATATCATCAGTGCCCACATTCGAGCTTCTACCTCTGTGCATATGCAAATGGGGGCGACGCTACAGGGTGGTGTCGCAGCAAAACACACAATCCAACGTGGCCATCTGCCAATCATTGTCTCTCTCCAGCGCTTTGTATCCATCTACCCCACTCCTCTCCTCTCGGCGCCGCCACCTCCCTCCTCATTCTGTACAGTATATACAAAACACAGCACCCGTTTCACTCTAAGTAGGTCAGTGCACCTCCGCCGCTCCTTTCCTCCTAGTCTCATCTCTTGCTTCATAACATCACGTTAGTTCTAGTAAGCCTCCCCTTCCCTACCTCCGTTTTTAGCCGATTCGCAATTTCTCTTAATATGCAGACCGCCCGTGATGATACACACTGTAATTTGCCACACACTGCAGTCGCAGGATATTGTGTAATCAGCTAGGTCCCAAATTCCTTGAACTACTTGACCCGCACGACCACAATTTTATATAGTCATCTTTCTTTTGGCTGTTTAACCTCATGTGTCTGCAAAAGTGTGAGCACTTAAGGCTTTCCGTTGCCGTAGAGGCACCATTAAACCCGCAGGAGCAAAATCGAGGCGAAAAACTACAAAGCGCCGCAGCTTTAATGTGCATAAGGAGCACTAATGTATAACAGTACGCCTCACATTTTTCAGTTTCTGGTGGAAAACTAATTGATGTTGTAACTGGCTGGGCATGCAAAATGGGGCGGGGGGGAAAAATCAAAAGGTAATTACAGGTAATTGCTTTGAATGTTACCTATTGAACAATGCGGCCACTTTTGCATTTTAAGTACACGACACTGATGTATGCGCCGCCGGACCGCTGGCATTATCTACTGGAAAACAAATCTTGCATGCTCTTGAAGACCATTTAGTGCTAATCGTGCCTGCTCATTATGAGCCGCAGATAGGTTTGCTCCTTAGATTGATAAAGAGGTGAGAGTAAACATACAACTCTTCTTCTTTTTTTTTTTAATGAAGTGAATACGTTCCAGTCAG
Organism: Apogon talboti; assembly: GCA_037367365.1. Lineage (NCBI taxonomy): Eukaryota > Metazoa > Chordata > Actinopteri > Kurtiformes > Apogonidae > Apogon > Apogon talboti. The sequence goes on along the minus strand of JAPQRQ010000011.1, from coordinate 10,409,952 downwards.
TTTGATATTCTAAAATGAGTCTGGGAAAAAAAAAGAAAAAAGTCCTCAAATGCATCCATCATGATCAAAAACCAATTTATCTTGTTGAAGAAGCAATTAACAGACACAAAATAATTAACTCGTTTATGTGAATGCGTTTTAAATGGTTTGTTTGAGTCTGTTCTGTATTCCTATATTTGCCCGCAGACATATGAGAACTGTAGTGTTTGACTGAACGCTCCTCGTCTGCTGCAGGTATTGACCTTTGCTGCATCTCTCTGATGAGTCACCGCAGTCATTGTGAAGCAGACTGTACATATTATTAGCACTGTCCATGTCTGAGAAGAGTTACTTTGCAGATGTTCTTGTATAAAGCTTATGCAAAGGTGTGAATGAACGGTTGCACACGATGTTGCCTTAGAGGAAGCGCTTCAAATCCGTAAACTCAGATTCTTCACATTATTTCTGTATGCTTTACAATCATGCATTTAATTCATTCCCTTCTTTTACTTCCCTCCCTATTACTCTCTCCACCCATAGTGTCTAATATGCTCCGTCACCTTTTCTCCTCGTCTCCCTGCGCGCACACTTCGACTGTTTTATTGTCGAGTCGAGCTGAACTGGCGAAGACTGGCGGGTCTCAAAGGTGTTGGGAAAAAACAGAGAGTAACAGAGTAAAGTTGAGGGAGAAAAAAAATAGAGGTATGAGGGGAATTGACAAAGCAGACAGAGGCGGAGCGGCACAGCAATATGACCTAGGCAAACAAACAGTGGGAGTTAAAACAGAAAAAGGTAAAAAGGGAACGCAGGAGATCAAAAGGAGGAGCTGACTAAGATGCAGTGAAGTGACTTAAAGGACTGGAGATGGGAAAAGGCCTGTGTTAAGTCAGAAAAAACAAAGACAGGAAAAGAAAATCAAATATGCAGAATTAAAACAGCTACTGTATGAGACGCAGGAAAAACCATCTGCAGAACTCAGGGGAGCGCTGTAGAAAATTTAACCGATTTTTTTGGGGGGGGTAAACATTTTTAATGCTTATTTAAGTGGTTCCCATCTCGTTCATTAACTCGGTGCACCCACTGAGCGGGAGAGAGAGAGCAAAGTTCACATACTGACTGTACTCTGCCTCAACTAAGAACCATCTGGGACTTTAAGCCCAAATATCAGCCTCTGGATCTATTTTTTTTAAAAACTACTTTAAACCCACATTTGCAATTTCCTACATCTTATCTTACGGAAACTGTAAATATGGCAGAGCGAGGCAGCCGGTAACAGGGGACAGGTGAGTGCTGTAAGTCCAGACACAGTTCTTGAGGCTGACTTCATAACTTGCACTTGTTTTTCTTAATCTGCACGTAAATGTTATTTTTACTATCTGTTCTTCCACATGCCATAAGACTGCTGAACTCCACATGACATCCCCTCCTCCCTCACACACCCACCCTCACCTACACAGGACTGATCCAACATGCAATATAACTGTGCAATATTCACTACTGGAAATGGTTTGGGGTTTTTTTTTTAATCAGAGAACCATAGTCTTTTATACTCACACATAGTTCTTTTTTTATATGCATATTTATTCTATCTTCCATATTCTATAGTTTTCATATGCGTGTTTATTCTATCTTCTATACTTTTCATATGTATGTTTATTCTATCTTCTATACTTTTCATATGTATGTTTATTCTATCTTCTATACTTTTCATATGCATGTTAATTCTGTATTCTATAGTTTTTATATGCATATTTATTCTATCTTCCATATTCTATAGTTTTTATATGCATATTTATTCTATCTTCCATATTCTATAGTTTTTATATGCATTTTTATTCTATCTTCTATAGTTTTCATATGCATGTTAATTCTGTATTCTACAGTTTTAACATGCATATTTATTCTATCTTGTTTACATTACCCTGTATGTATAGAACCTTTTTGTATTTATTGCTGCTGCCTGCTGAGCCAACTGCATCGAAATGTCACTTTTCATGTGAAGTCTGGAATGGCAAATAAAGTCTACGTCTAAATATGTGTTCAAACTGTGTAATCCTGTAACTGTGTGTTGTATTTGCTGCTGCCTATCTCCCTTGTAAAAGAGGTTCTGGTATTTTTCCTGGTTAAATAAAGGTTAAGGTTCAGTTTCCATGTTTTTGAGAATGCGACCTATATCAGTCTCCACCTAGACATTGCATGCTGTTCCTGTAATGTAATGACGGTGTACATAAAGTTAAAAGGTGGTGCGTAAGGAGGAGAACTGACCACCAACACATAAAGTAATGACTCATCACCACATACACAGGAAAAATGACCAAGCAGTTAGAGTGGATTTTATCTTGTCACGTACTTATCCTCTTCATCCTTTTCCCCTCCTTTCACCACCTCTTTTAAACTTTTATGAGCCATCTTCTAATACACTGCTATATCTTTATCCCGATTAATCCTCTTCTTCCCTCTTTTCTGATTCGTCCCTTATAGCATTTCGCTCCGACATCACCTCCAACTTACCGCTATCAGCCCAACATCCTTTTCAGTTTGACCTTTGACCCTTCCCCTCTGCCTCAACCATCTTTACACGCACTTTGCTCTTCCTGTGAATGCATCTATTCTGCCCCACATGATCCTGCCAATACATCATGTATAACATTCCCCTCCCTTCCAAAACCGTGGTGTGAGACCGTTTCCTTCCAAAATGTGAAAACAACATTCAGCTGTTGGGAGATATTAAAGGCGTTGCTCAAACACGCACAATCCCATAAACATGCGTGCGCACACTCCAAAATTAATTTTCCATTTTTCTAATTCCGCTTATGACCTCCGTATCTGTCTGTCTTGCCTCACAAGCACACACACACCCTACACAAAGTGTTGAATTAATGAGCTACATTTTTATCAGTGAAACTAATGAATTAGCCTGTGATGGATAATAGAGAACTGGATATGCATCGTGCAATGGTTAAATGTGTGTGTGTGTGTGTGTGTGTGTGTGTGTGTGTGTGTGTGTGTGTGTGTGTGTGTGTGTGTGTGTGTGTGGCCAACAATATGTGTGTCTACATCAATGCTAACCCACAAGTCTATGTAAGTATGTCCTTGTGAACAAGAACATGCATATCTCTTTATTCCCTAACAAGGACAAAAGCCCTTTCATCATCATGCTGAAACCTTGATCCACTAAATGCACTTACGTATCATGTATCAACCATATCCTTCACAGTATTTTTTTCTCCTCTGTATTTTACCGTTGCCCCTTCTTCATTTCCTTTCCCGATCAAAATCTCACTCCAGCCATTCACCGCTTACTTCCATTTCTACGATGTTCATATGGATTAATGAAAGACTTCTTTCATGTTGGTCACACAGGTTTCACCCGCATTAAAACAGATGAATGAAACCAACAGAAATATCAGATTTAATCACTATTTCGACATCCTTTTCCACCATTTACTTTTTTAATGATTTGCTCTTGTCTTCTCACATAGCATCAGTTCCATTGTCACCTGTCATTGAGCCTTTTACGAGACCATAAAAAAATGTATACTGGATCTGATGCATTTAAATGCATTACAGAAATGCGATAATTGAAAAACCCTGGTTTACAACTTCAGTCCATTATTGGTTTTCTTTTGGGGCATGCGCCTACATACTGACCTAAGTGTTATTTTCAAAAAATCTGCACTAGACCAGATTATTTTACACCAATTATTTACATGTACTGATAGTATTAGTGGATCAACAGGTATTAGACAGTTTAGATCAGTAGATTCTTTTGGTCAGTGATTGGGTCTTTATGGGTTAATATCTTCTGGATAAATGTTTTGCATTTCACAAATTCATCCCACGGGCCGGATCGGACCCTTTGGTGGGCCCATTTTGGCCCACGGACCGCATGTTTGACACCTAGGATGTAAACGGCCTCAATATCAGTAATTTCACTAATAGGCTTTATATATATTTAAGTGATTGATGGCAAATTTACTCGGTGCAGTTTTGTCTAAAATATGAACAGAAACACACTTTTTATTTCTTTGTTACAGTGTGTGTTTTTTATTGGTTATACTGCAGGTACATAAATATTGTGTGTTGTATCTAATGCTATCCTGACAGCTCTATCAGCCAGTATATATTACAGAGATCTGTCCCACTGAGAAGCTGAATATATATCAAAATGTGTAATACGTGTTTAAGATCCATGAACAGAATAGCCTGATTTCGGTCGGACCGAAACATGCTAAGGTTTCTGTTCTGATAAAATGTCAAGGTGGTCAGCAGTGCATGGTCTGTCCCACCGCCTCCAGGTACATCCAGACAGGCAGCGGTATCTCTGCTGAGCACCTGAAACATCAAAGCCTGGCCCTGCTCCTACATCATTACCCAGGATGGACGGGGTATGCGCCCTGCTGGCCTCGACTGCAAAAATGATAATAGCAGTCAAATAGTTCTGTGTTGTCTTTATAAATTCAGCAGGAGAGAGTGGGAAAAACTGGTAGGAGAATATTTTAACTGCACTGCATGGAATATGACACTGAATTGACAGAGTTTCTAACAGAAGGAGGCCTGAAGGACACATTCAGAGTATGAGAGGAGGATAGGGAACGTTTGCTGATGCATGCATGTTAAAAACGTGCAAATGAATGTCCTCTGTTTCCTCTGCACCTCAACTTGTAAACAATAGCCTTGGATGGACCACATTAGATGTGTATCTTCATCCTACTATTGGTCTGTCCATTTCTTTATGTAGGCAATGAAATTATCATTGCTGTGAGTAACTGCTATTTAACTTGTAAATCCTTTGTGGATTTAAATCTCTTCCAACACACTTGTGCTCATTACTCCTCCTCCCTGTGTGCTATCCATTATTCATCCATCCTCATTTCTCCCTCCGTCCGTTGCCACCGACTACAGCGCTTGTTGCTCCGTGAGTGTTGCTTTGAAATTCTGTATCTGTTGTTTTTAGCTTCCAGTCCCTGCCAGCGCTTTCATTTTAAAAGCATGTTTTATACCAGCTGACTGGCCAAACACGGTAAAACAAAAAAAAAAAAAAAAAAAAAAAAGGACTATCTCGCCCTGGAGACCAGGTTCATTAAAAGACAATACTCATGTTATGCGGGGGCCTAACGTAAACAAGGTGGACCTTCATGCGCTAAGAACCGGCCTCTTTAAAACCAACTGCAACCATTGAGTGACGACTGACTCTCAGCCGGGGGTCAGACTCTGAAAACACACACATCCATGTGTCATCGTGTACAGTTGGGACCTGAATTAAGTACATGTCTGAAGGCCTGAGACGAGGCTCATAAAAAATACACTTGGAGTCCTATCATCCAAGAGCTTAGTGTTGCCCTTCACTGCTTCAGGCATAGGTCATACGGGGACGAACATGAATTATTGCACATTGGCAACAATCATTAATAAGTGGCTTAACCACTGACTAAGACAGCATGCAAAAGCAACGCATCCCAATACTCCTTGCTCTGATGCATCACTATTAAAACTAGCGTGAAGGCATGAAGTTATAGCATTTACATTGAGTGTGTGTGTTAAACCAATATTTCCCTGTTAATAGGCTTGTTTCTAGTTTATTTAATTCATTTGACTCAATGCCCAAAGCACACTTTACATATGCAATAGCATGCATTTTGCAAAGATGAGATGAACCCTTTAGAACTTGCCTCTGGTAATATTTAATAAATAAAAAAAAGTGGAGGGACTCAGTTTCCAAAACCTTAAAGACACAGTTTCAGTAAAATCAAGCAGAAACAGCTAAATCTATAGACACAGGCATCCATCAAACACATAAGAACTGACGGTGAACATCATGATGTGAATGGTAAAGGTGGTTGGGCATCACTATACACATCTTAAAATAACATCCTAAAAAATTCATGCATTAAAGTTGGACCCCAAAGTGACTCCGGTCTCCGACACCCTCAGGGTCTTTAAAATATATTTGTATTCCTCTTATATTGGGACCGAAATGAGCAAATGTATTCTCCGGCACCTCAGGGCTCAGACTGATTAAAACATATTAGTACTGTTATGTGGGGCACGGGCATAAACAGGCTGTGGGTCCCTTTCAAACGTATGCCCTCGTGCTCAGCCGGCAGGGGAGAATGGCTGCTTGTTGACACGTGCGTCAGTCTGACATTATGACAAACATCCACTTTGGCTTCCAGTCGCCCTCCCAAAAAAGCTCCAGATCATCCTCATTACCGTCCTCTTCCCCCCCACCCCGTCTTCCTCTGGTGTCACCGTTCGCACCCCCACCCCCACCCCTGTCCTGCCACGCACTCTACATGACATCCTATTGGCCGATCCATTTCCCGTCTGGCTTTTTTCGGCGTATCTCAATCACCGCACCTCTTCGCTGCTCTTTGTTTAAGCTATGAGGACAAAACATGACATGGAATTTGACATTTTGATTGCCTCTATTAAGGGTTACTCTGTCTCCGAGCCTGTGATGACTATAATCTTGGCCAAGGCATATAATCAACCTTCTCAAAGTCAAGATGAAGCGCTGCAGTTTTGCCAAAAAAAGCACCCTTATCGCCTTAATTCGCTATCACTCTGGGTACCTCTCCCAAATCAAAATCAGCTGTCCTGGTTTTCTGTTTTCCACCCCCCACCCTTGCCACTTTTCATGTGCTCCCTTCTCTCTTCTTTCCAGTCCAACGCCAATCCTGTTGAGAGCTGTTCTGTCCTTCTGTCGCTAACACGCCAACTGCAGCGACCTGATCTATTTTGTAGCTGGAAAGCATTTGACAACCCCCTGTGAGTTTTCTTCGTATCTGTCCTTTTGGCCATTTCATCCTCCGGTACTTTTTCCACCCTCTTCCCAACAGTGCCCTTCTGCCATTTTGGACAAACTCTTCACCCGCCCTTCCCTCCATATTTCTATTTCTATTCACCCTTAAAATATCCCCTTAGCCTTCTTACGCCTCATCCTTACTTCTGCTTTGTTGCCCTGTTCTCTCACTCACACTCTTACCACTTACTCTGCTGCACTTCCTGCAGCTCTTTTCGCTAATCCTTCTCCCCTTCTCGCCTCCTTCTTTCTCCAAATTCGTCTCCCGTGCTTTTCAGTTTTATTTAACAAAAAAGCATGACTGGCGCTAGCGCTTCTTTAATTACCAACAAAGACAAACGTTAATGACACTGGAAAAATCTATGCGCTGACTTTGAGAGCAGCGAACATTTATATTTAAGGACGGAGCATGAGGAATGATCACAGGTTTCACAGATGTTTGCTCTGCCTGTACTGGGACTTAGAATGAAAAAGAATGCCTTTTTTTAAATGAGGATTAAATTAACTTAGTTAACCCTTTAACAATGACAATCTCTCCGGTGCTGCAGAAAGCTGAGATCCTGAGCTTTCTGACACTACATCGCACTTTATGGCAGCAATGTGGGACTCAAACAGAAAGGAACTGTTTCAGAGACTTCCACACAGGCTAAAAAACACCTGGAAATAATAAAAAATATGAAGCAATAATGTAAATACTGCATGTCCAAGAACAAAATGCATGTTTGAGCAGATGTAAAATAGTTGAAAGTTTATTTCTGCAATCTTAAAAAGTTTCGTTATGGACATTTACAGCTGTTTCTGATCATAAATATGCCAAAAACTTCAAGTCCATTTTTTTCCTTTTGTACTAAAACACACCGTTTTAAACATTTATTATTTAGAATAATGATAATTAATTGTCAGATATTGAAAGTGAAGTTCTTCCTGAAAACTAAGGTGCAAAAGAACTGGCAAAAAAGATATTTTTATGGCAAAGACACCATGAAGACACCCAGGTGGCCTGTTATAATGGCAGTCTTAAAAGGGTTAAATGGATCACATAAATCCCATGCTGGCCTCCAACTGTAATGTAGATAAGACTAGGTTCATCATGAGAGGCCCGATAATTACGTGTTCATAACAGCACTCTTACTTTTATCGCTCCGTCATGGCATCCACAGTGACAGAGAGTTACTAGTGCATGAATTTAGCTTCAAAACCTGAAATTGAAGATTTGACCTTTCACTTCTCCCCTCTCCAAATCTACTGTTCTTCTGATCTTGCTCTTTTCTTTGGGAGAAATAGACAGTGAAAAGTAAACTCTGAAGATATGAAGTCGCGCTGCTCTGTGGGTCGGCCAGTTCTTTGCTTTTGATATGAATATGAGTGAAATATCTGTGGATCTGAGCTGAAAAACAACCTGAAGATGCCAGATTGAAGGCCTGATTAATGAGATAATAAGATAAATGTCACGTCCATCTCTCTTATTTTACCAACTGAAAGGAAATTAGGAAATTAGTCCTGTGTGATTTGAGGAAAAACTCTGATGCAAATGTGCAAATATGACAATAACTTTGTCATGTCAAGGAAGGCCTCACCTGATTGGCCCAATGTACAGGTGTATCCGGGACTTGATCTGATAAGTTTGCATTTATTTCTGTTGCGTGACAGGCTGTTAAACCTATCCATACTGAGTTTATCAGTCGTCAAAACTAAATTTGGATCCCTATTCTGTTTCCAGATTGAGGAGTTTTATTGCCCAGCCCCATTTTGTGGCATTTTTATCACGCGTCTTCATGAAAAATTAATAATCTCAATCTCCAGTCTGTCGTTCTCTCACAGGAGACAATAAACAGGACACTACAGCTGTGTGAATCAGGCTCCTTGTATTGGATTCCTGTCTAATTACGAACCAGGTGAACCTTTACCAAAACCACATGGAACATGCTTAAGCTTGATAAAAACACTAATCTAAAGAGAATTAGAGTTCTTACACGCTATTTGCCAATGCTTAGTTGAATATTAATTAATAACAGACATGATGTTGACTCATTCTAGCTTCATTCGTCTTTTTTCTCTTCTCAAACAGACACCTCAGC
>JAPQRQ010000011.1:10388608-10398695 GCA_037367365.1 Apogon talboti | reverse complement strand
TGTTGGCTGCTACCTTGGCCAGGTCTCCCTTGCAAAAGAGATTTCTAATCTCAATGGGACTTCCTGGTTAAATAAATGAAAATAATAATAATAATAAACATCCTGAGACAAACAATTTAAACTTGATTGAGGAGGTTTCTAGACATTAGATAATTTATCAGATTTATGATGTAGGTTGTGAGGCTAGAGAGCTGAAATCTGCGGAATTTACATGTCATCCATGGGGGAAATCGGGGTGGGGGGTTCCACCATAAAAACATAAATGAAAAAACTGCTAACAGAGATTTGGATGTGGCTTTAGCGCTGTATCCACAAAAAAAATAAATATATAAAAATAAACTCCTGGGGTCATGGAATGTACCCCTTTCCAGAATGTCTGAATATGATCACACTCCAAAGCACGTGGTAAAAATGTCCATTTGTGTCTTAAGTTGATAGAAAAGATGAAAAGGAGAGACCAGTCTGTGTGAAATAAATGAATGAATGGCAGGATTTTTAAAAAGAACGGTTCCTGAAGCATGCTTTTGAAAAACCAATCGCAAATCGTGGACGTTTTGTGGGATTTGGCAGATATCATGGCATTTTCCAGCTCAGAAAGGATTCTACAAAATGTCGGATTTGAAGGTATGCCATTACACTTAACTGAGTGTGGATTTGGTTGCAAGCGGACAGAATTTTTTATTGATAAATGTTATGCAGATAGTTCGGCCTTCACTAGAACAAACAGAAAGCGACAAATCTTTATTTGCATGACAATCAGCAACTAAAAGGTCATGTGTGACTCATCTGTGACCTTATGTTCCATAAAGGTTGATGTAGTTTTTGCTCATACCATCAAATAGTCAAATTTATAATCAGGACAGGACAGTGGAATCTATGTAATTAAATGAAAACGGTCAATAGTCCTCTGTGTGTTGAATGTTCGGGTGTTAGATTAGTGATTTCATCCCAGGCTGATTCGACAATATCACACCCAGCCAAGCTATTACTGTGCTCTGCTCATAACGCACCACTGCACTAGCACCGACATGCTTCAGTATGACCGAACATCAGGTCAGAGGACGCTGCCAGTTTCCGACCTACGCGGCTGACCTAAATATTCAATTACCACTGGAGGAGCGGGCACAGAGATGACCTTCGCAGCTTTTCTGGGTCCTGTTTATATTGCAAGGTTTAGGAGGGCATTTTTCTGGGCAGAGTCCAAAGGGTCTGAGATTCATTGAGCTCGAAATGACCCAAGGAGTTGCCAAAAAATTCATGGAGAGAGTGTCACAAAAACTGGAGGTGGGGGTTCGTGCCAAAGCAGTCGAGTGGAAACAGATCTGAGTGATGAGAAACGGACACTTAGCAACCTGTGAGCCCGCAGCGAGTGCAGTGTACAAGCAGGGCTGGCAGGGGAAGCACAGACAAGAATGTGAATGGGAGCTAATAGAGATAATACGACGATGGGAAACAAATGGTGCTGCTGTAGGGCTCCAAACAAAACCCCTGGACATCCATTCAGGGTGACTGTGCTGTTTGTTTCGGTGTTGATTTCTTGTCGTTTCGAAGAACTTCTAGTGAACTTCAACATTATACAGAGACAAGACTAAGGACCAATCGCTACGCCTTGAAACAGAGGTGCAGGGGGTTTTGGTTGAAATATTCCCCTATGAAATGAGACAACCCTTCCAGACCTGTCCCGTTACGTCATCAGCAGTCGTCGATGCAGCTACAAAAAGATACGACAACTTGGTTTTGCGAAAGAATTCACCATGCCGTCAGCAGCTGTAACTGTCTCTGTTGCATGGGCTTTGGGCATCTTTTTGCGTTTATCAATCGCAAACCGAAAAAATTTGATCTATAATACATTGAAACGGCATTAAACTGACAATGAAATGATTAAGATATGTACGAAGAAAATACGTACATTTGTGTGTTTCTTTCCTCACATTGCTGCACTGTTTTGCTGTGTTTACCTCCATCTTGCCGATGATTCGAACAGAATTATGGGAAATTTCTCATACCCCTCCGTTTGTAGTGTGGTCCTGAAAAATCTCCGTTTCGAGGGCCAAACATCCCTCCCCCTTAGCCCTTCGACTCCGACTCATCAAGAACCGAGACACCCCAACCACTTCACGTGAATGTGCAAAATGGAGGGGTAGGGCTAAGGGAGAGGGCCAAGGGGTGAAATGGGATTGGGCCTAAGATTTCGCCCATTCTGAAAGCTAGAACTTGTTTGGCGTGGCCATACATCAGTCACCTGACAGCATAGCTAATTGATTTCTGACTGACCCCCATCCAATGTCAACAGGTAGAGTTCATTATTGCGCTGACATTAAAAATGCTTGATCGATGGTTTTTGCTGGAGCCTGGAGGGATGAGGCATAATTCTGCATGTGTGGGTGGGATTCAATTCCAAATACGGAGGGTAAACAAAAACAGACTGTGGCTTTTGGAGCAGGAGCAACGCATGATCACTGAGTGCATATTTACATATCCAATAAAATAAAAGAGCCAGGTCTGCCGTTCGTCTTATTAAACTGCACGCCGCGCAGATATACTCGGTTTGAGCTACAGGATATGGACTAGATAAAAGCTTCAGTCATTTTCCAATTGATCTTCAACTGCTAATGCATCCAGTCATTTTATTTTAATTGCCCATTACCAAAGGAAATCCCCTGAAAAATCAGTTTAACTGGTAAAAACCAGATCTAATCCACAGTCATCAAAGTAGTCGCTATTCCTCCCATGGTGCCGAGACCGGTCATTACGCCTGACTGATTTAAACAGTCACTAGTGATGTCCACGGATCAGGTAAATGGGACTGGAAAATGAATTACATTAGCCGGCTTTTCCATCTTATTATTCTTTCTCCTGTAACTTTTGTCATTTTACTCCATCTCCCTTCACCCTTCACTTTGCCTTTCAGGGTTATACGCATTTTGTTATATATTCAAAATAATTTAAGTGGATTGCCTGCCTATCAATGTCAGTTTTCTGTAGTGCTGTAAAAGTACTCAGACCAGCTCCACTTTAAGTCTTCTTAAATTTCTTTTACAGTAATCCTTTGCTTTCATTGTGTAGAGTTTGGTACTCTACACAAGTCACAGTCATTTGAATGTAATGTAAAGTGTGAAATGCAGCGCCGGAGAGATTGCCGTTGTCAAAGGGTTAAAACATATCAAAGACGATATCAGAGCTTTTTCCAATGAGGGAGCAGCAGAAATTAATTGCAGTCCTTGAAACATTTTGGAAGATTATTAAATTCATATTTTCATTATATCTTTAAGCAAAATGACCAATATCACACTGTGAAAAGACTCTCCATTCACAGAGATTTAGTATCATTCAAACGCACAACTACATGTCTCTAAAAAGTCAACTTTCATCTTGCATTTCCAGCTAATCCAAGAGAGTTTTTAAAAGTGTTGATCCATGTTAAGAAGCAGCAGGATTTTCCTCTGCATGTCAAGGTATGCTTATTCCTTGGGTTCATCACAAGCATTCGAAATCAACATTTGGAAATATGGAGTAAAAAGTACACTTCGGTTCCCACTTCGGAGTAGAAGTGTAAAGTATAAAGACATACTCAAACACAACTACCTCCTAAATGTATTTCATCACTGCATTTCAGTCAAACACTGCATTCTGAGTATTTTTATTCAACATTCTCTCTGTTCCATTCACTGATGACTTGTTGATATGAACATGCCTGGTGACTTCCACATAGAACCACTCATTTCCCACTTTGATGATGATTCTGATGCCACTTGAACTACAAAGTTCACTGGCATTTGCAGTATCCAGTAATGTGTGACCTTTTGCAGGCTTTTACGGCCTTTGTTGGTGTTTATGAAGGCTTCAGTCAGGACGGATGAAACTGAACGATACCTCCTTCAGTAGGTATTTTACTGCTCGTGTTCCGTTCTGCATTTCCTCCGTTTCTGCATGCCACTACAGTCTTTTTGTTCCCAATAAAATAGAATGCCTGTGGGATGTGACATTTCACAGCCCCACAGGGAGAAATAATCAAACAGGACAAAATGCTAACACAGGCTGTTTTTTTTTTTTGTTTTTGTTTTTTTTTTATGTCTTCTTTGTAACTTCCTTAAGCGATTTACACGCCCCTCTCTAGTTCTCAGGTCAACCTTCATTCCCTCTCCTTCCTCTTTGCTCAACATGTCAGCAACCCCGGTCCCCTTTCCATTGTTTATTTCCCCCCCGTCAGCACCCTGGAGTCAGTTTTTTTTCTGGGTGTTTGGAACGCTTTGTCCCTCATCCACCTTTCCAACAGTTTCCTGTCTGCTCCTCAATGCGGCACAAACTCACTTCCTTCACCCCCCCACTTATCCGTTGCTCTCCGGCTCTTTTTTTTTTTTTGTTTATTTTCTGTCCTGCAGGTGCCGCATCGTAAACACTCCGTATCCCATGGCGATTTGAAGAGCCTCTTTTTAATGCAAGCCAACTGTCGCATGCAAATATGCACGCATGCACACCTCTAGCTATGTGACCAAACCTCTACACAGAGTTGTGCATCTGCAAAAACCACTTGCAGGGAAAAGACGCGGCGAAAACCTGATGTTTTTTGGTGCAATATCTTAACAATTCTTTCAAATACGTTTATGAGCCAAAAAGATCTGAATTGCACACATTACAGTCCCACACACACCGAGACACTGTGTTAGATGATCACTTCACACACCCCACAGTGTTTGGCGTAAACAGACCCTTCTGGGGGTCTCTTTCCCCATCACTCCTCGCAATCTCTCCATCTTTTTGATCGCCCTCTTCTTTTTCCCACCTCTCACTGTTTCTCCCTATGCCTTTCTCTCTCCCCCTCTCTTTCTGTGAATCATCGCCCCCTCACGCTCTCCCTCTCCATGTCGGTCTGTCCATTCCTTTCTTCTCTGCCTTCACTCTTCAGAGGGCTCTTCATTTCACTGGAACGATGGATGAGAGGCTGGGGCCATCTGCAAGAGCTGATAAAACACCCTCACACACACACAGGCGTGCAGATACTGACATACATACAGATGCAGAAACAAGGAGGCAAAAGCACACAGAGATGCAGATGCATCACTAAAGCAACAAATGCACAACCCGCTCATGAACAAGCTGCAGCACAAGCACACTGCAAAAGATGACACACTCCCACTACAGCCAGAAATTGCTTATGTAGGACACATGTGCTGATATCTCTTAGACATATTCTGCCTGTCAAGAGGGAGAGAACAAGATGAAAAGAAATGCAAAAAAAAAAAAAAAACCTGAAAAATTAACTAGATGAGAGCCAGAATAAAGATGAGCTGGGAAAAAGTCGAGATGAATCGCAGGTCAGGGGGAGAGAGAAAAAGAAAAAAAAAAAAAGGAATGTGGAGAGGAGTGGGTGATGAAGATGCAGACAGGAGGGAGAGGCAGGATGGAAACAAGGGATGACCAGAAACAGCCTGGAGGACAGATTATGCAGAGATGGAGATGAGATGGGGAGATGAAGTGAAGCTGAAGGGTCGGTCAGCATGTCGGAAGGTGAAAGTGAAGGGCCTCGGCAAAAAGAAAAACTTCCCATGAAATTCAACTTGGTGTGAAAACAGAGGATTCCACTTGGAATAAAAAGCACCTACACACATCGTGGCAGATTTACATACACAGACAAACTAATTGCTTTGTTTTTTTAGGCCAAACACTGAACTGTGCTCATTAGCAGTATGTGCTGTCACTATATGTATTCTCCACCCATCTAGTATGTACTAATAATAAATTCTACCTCTCTAATTTAACTAGCCGATAAATATGATAAGATATTAGGAATGCCAAGTGTGTTTAGTGGAATCAATGGCCTATGTGCGTCACACTTCTCTCTAACTGGCCCGACATGAGGGTTTTTGGATAAACTAGTCAAACACGCTCAATTAATTCACTCTCATTCTCCTTTTCACTCATCTGAAAGACCACCGACTGATGTACAAGCGAGTGCACTGACAAGCCACCAGCCCTGCATTATAATACGCCGGCTCGTTTCAACGTTGAGAAACAAAGGAGTGCAGTGGCTCCTGTCATACTAATGCAGGACTGCTGGAGGACACGGGGGACTTTTACAATGGCTACGACTGAAAATAATCCACGAGGACTTCTTGGCTTGTTCTGCTTTTCTATTAATATGCAAAGAATCACTTGTCTGCCAGTCCAACTGAGTGGCCACGCTCTCAGAGGAAACGCGCGACTGCTGTCACTAATACCAATTAAAAGTTGTGACTTTGCCTAAGAAAATGAGGTCAGATTTGTGTTGTGATTAGGCTGGCTGTTCTCTATGCTGCCTTGGCAACGGAGGGTCATAGAATCTAAAATCGGCCTCAAGAGAAATTACTTTGATCAAGCCAGCTTGGTTAGTTTATTGGTACAAAGCACCGTGGTGCCAGATCTGACAGGCCCAGTTACTGTAGATATGGATTTTTACAGATCTAGCATCCTGATACTTTGCACTCTACGCCAGACAAAAACATAAATAACCCCAGCTCCTCGAGGTCTTGAGGAATTTTGACTGGAAATGCTAAGTTAGCAAAGTCAGGAAATAAGTTGCTGTAGGAAAACTAGTGTTGGTTAGCTCTGAACCCTTTATCGGGCAAGTGATTATTTTTGGTCATTTCTGTGCACATTACAAGACAATCTCATAACAAAAGATAACTGCGTTGTTCGGTACAATGAAGTGATGGTACCTAACATGGTAGTAATGGTACTAATGTAAGTACTGATGTTCAAAGTGATAATGTGGATGTTGACAGGTGTCTGCATCAGCACTTATGTTGTTCTAATGTTATAAAATACATGTCCTTTTCACAGTACATGTCTTTTTCTTGTATTTTCTACTTGGATATACTTTATCTATTTACCACTCATGGGCAAGGAATGAAATATGGTAACTTCATTGGCCTTGATTTTCTACATTACAATAAAACATTTTTAAAAAATTTCCCAAAAGTAAATACAGTCTTGTTTTGTCCTTCAGTAACACATTAAGGTTGAAATTTTAATTTCACAGTATTTCTATGAGTGCGATATAAAGGGTTAAGTGATGTTTATTTAACATGGAACATACTAAACAGGTCTGTGTGTCATTTCTCTCTTTATCCTATTTTAGCTTTTATTTTTTAATGTTTAAGTTTCCCCTCAGTCTATCCTTATCTCTCACAACACACACGTATCCTCTAAGCCACTACCTGTCGGCTAAAATCTCTAGTGCAAGAGTGTGATTAGAAATACAATGCAACAAAACAGTGCCTGGCAGTTTTAATTCTAAATAAACCAATTGTTAAAATGAAAAAGCCTTTTTTTAAAAAATGTTTTTAATAGTAGAAATACGATTAACAAAAAAGGGTCACAGAAAATGTTGAAAAGCCTTCGAAATACCAAGAAAAACTATCACTTCAACCGATCATCCATTACTCCTACAAAATAACTGCAGACATTTCATAGAATATAATATAGATTATAAATCCTGCTTCCTCTATGGTCGCCGGTGAATTTTTCTAAAACATGATTTCTGTCTTTTCCGGTAGATTTCATCATGCTTGTTCGTGTTCAACTTGTCATGTTTTTTTTAATCGGTTTGCTTTGTGTTATTCAGTGTTACACAAACCAAGTAATTGTATATGGAAACAATCAGGAAGTCGCATCTCTAGGGGCGCAGATCAACTTCAACTCAAGGTCAACTATGAACAGAAAAATGCCTATAGCAAATCAAGTCGCCAGTTTCACCAAATAGTGGAAGGAAATGGCAATATTTGTTTTTATTAGAAACAGGATAACTATAGAACTGACCATTAAACTAAGCTTAACAAATCTCAGTGTATTTATTTTTTGCGATATCATTGCCCCTTAAAGTAAGTAGTTCCAGTTAAGAACACAGACTGTAAATAAAGACCCTAAATGTTGAGCTGGGCACTGAGCTGCACTGCCATTCATTTGCACATCTGCGCTCTTATTTGCACACAATATTGCACACAAATTGCATTCTAACTGATCTATTGTTTACCGCACTGTACATACTGTGTTTTATATTTCTTTTTCCTTATAAAATGTATATAGTCTTGATACATATATTCTTCAGTGTCAATATACATACTCTTTAGTGTTTTTATATTGATGTACATATTCTTGAGTGTTTTTATTTATTTTTTTTTTTATCTAGCCAAGAATTACATCTAAGAAAAATTTCATTATATGTACATAATGACAATAAACATTCTTGAATCTTGAATCTAAGTGTGAAGTCCAACTATTTATTATGATGAAGCCAGTGTTCACTACCCTACAGGCAGCTCATAATACAGTACTAAAATGTCAACATGCAGGTATTTCTCATTTAAATAGACACATATAATAAATATTATATAGTAAACAAGTGAGATGAAGGGGAAAGAGCAGCGTTACGAGTGTGGAGTATCTACAGACATGAACTTTGAAGATATTAGGTCCATACAGAAGGTTTTAAGGGTAAAAATATATGGAAATGGCAGCCAGGGATACAAGAGAGATTGACAAGCATGGTGCTGACAAAAAGGAGAGGTATATTATGAAGAAGAAACAGGGGCCAGGTGTATATGAAGGGATAGAGGGAGGGAAGAAGAATCTGATTTAGAAATAAACGGGTTAGGGAGGGTGAATGTGAGGAATGGGGACTAAGACGCGACAAATAAGGAGAAGATTTCCACAGAGAGTTTTGGAGGAGGAGGATGAAAACAACTGGAAGAATGCAAGAAGAGACAAAAGGAGAGGAAAAAACGAACGGAAAGGGGAGGAGGGTTGATAGGAGAATGACAGAGGAAGAGCACAAAAATTAAATGAAAGAATAAAAAAAAAGAAAGTGAGAATGTGAAGATGGAGCTGCGAAAACAAATCAGCAACACGGGAAAGAGAAGAGGCGAGAAGCAAAAGAGGAGAAAGAACAAGAGAGGAGACGGGAGCAAAAATAGACAGGAGACAACAATGTGAAAATAGGGTGAAGGAAAACATGGAAAGAAATATGAAGGCGCGAAAACAAATCAACTAACGGAGCAACGGAGAGACTGAACGAGACAAAGGTACACCGGGGGGGGGTCGATGAGAAATGACAGAGGGAAAGAGTGAATAATAACTAGAAAGAAAACTAGCGCGGGAAAAAAAATATGAAATGGAAGAGGGGAGATGGGAGAGATAGCGATAGAGGAGGATGGAAAGTGAAAACAGAGGAGGAATAATATATGGGAAGAGTTAGAGGGAGGGAGGAGAGAGCGGATCGGCGGGGAAAACAACGTAAATGACAGGACGCCGAGCCCGGGAGGAGGTTTACAGACAGCGAGGGCCAACGTACACACGCATGTACTGACCAAACAAACCTCCCACCCATATATATATATATATATTTATATTTATATACATGAAGACCTGCCCACATAAATAAACATACACACAGAAACACAGGGTGAAATTGATAGTGACAGCAGGAAGTGAGGAGGGAGGGAGGCCGCGATGGAAATGACTCCAGAAAACAAGGATGAGAGGGATAATAGAGTGGGGGGGGGTATACTAGTGCAAAGAGGATAGCGTGTAGAGGAGAAGAGGACGCCCATTACTGCAAACCCAGGTGTATACAGGCATAAAATATGGGCAGAGATGTAGCTGGTGTTCTTGGGGACGCGTATATGGAAACAACCGCATGTCAGTGTGTTCTTTATAGCTTTGCGGCTCATCCTGAATGCATTACCACCAAGGAAAGTCCACAGGTACAGAACAACACTGGTGTTACTGACTGAAGGATCTCAAAACCCACTTAAAATGACAGTGAGATTGGTTCGTCCATTAGTAATCAGTCAGGAGATACTTATACTCTTTAAAGGGGATAAACACAGTACTGATATTCAAAATTCATGCAAGAATACACTTATGCTATGTATCCTCAGACTGTATCACTCACTGGATACAGTCCACGGATCGCTGATGCCTTTAACTGCACTGAAAAAGCTCCAAAAAATCAGAACTAAAATGCCACTTTTCTGCTGTATTGTATTCAGGTTGCGTGTCAAAGTATTCATGACATAAACAACAGCGCAAATGGGGGGGGGGGGGGGGG
>JAPQRQ010000011.1:10368756-10379991 GCA_037367365.1 Apogon talboti | reverse complement strand
GTGCCTTATTTAGTCAAAACCTGTCAAACTTCAATTCCTCTCTTTGTCTTTTTCTGTTATTCCACCCTGTTTTGACCATAAAGCACACAGTAAAGCAAAACCACTGAAGAAAAAGGAACACGAGCACATAATCACAGCAGCTTTTATCACACTGAACAGCAGCACCTTTACCTGGAAAAATGTCTCAGGGGTTAAAGGGTTAAGAGGAGCACAATGCTACATGGATCAGGAGTAGGTCTGTACAGTATATATGGGGAAAAGCTGACACCGACATTTATCATTTATTTATTTATTTTGTCGACGTGTGTTGCATTAAAAGCTAAAAATGATTTATGCAGTGTCACAATAAATGTCACTATATTTTTTATTTATTCACTATTGATGACGGGGTGTAAAGTCTTCTCCATCACCTCCCTAACATTCTCAGTGGGTTTCAGGTCAATGGCGCCCGAACCATGTGTGAAAATGACGTCCCATGGTCCCTGAACCGCTCTCATTTCATAATTTGAGCCTGATGGATCCTGGCATTGTCCAATCTGGACGCTCCCAAGCAAATTGATGGTTGTTTCAGGAATGAGACGCTGCTCATCAATTGGGGTTAAATAACATGTTGCAGCTGAGACATATCAGGGACTGTAATGGAAGGCTCTTGCATCTTTTTTTTTTTTTTTGTCCTACGCCATGCAGACACTGGGGGCAAAAGTACCTATTTTAGACCAACATCATCTTTGTGTAGCGGAAATAATTCAATAAAACTGACATTGAAGTTTCCTCCTGTTCCCCCATCAGTTTATTACTGGTTATTGTCAGTGATGAAATGTACCGGTGTCTTGTTTTGTTTGTTTTTGCGAAATTAATTGGCTGTATGAACTAAATATTGGATTTTTGTTTTTGTCATTTGTTGTCAAAATGTTGTTTTAACATATTTTTTGTTTTTTTTTGGGGGGGGGGGGGGTTGTGCAGACCCCTGAAAGAATAGTTGTTTCTGTGATAAAAACTAAAGGGAATCCTAAGTAAATAAAGCACTGTCAGATTGTGGACGAGTAAGACGCCTTTTCTTCTCTGCCATGTGACTATTACTCATGCATACATCAAGATGACAATGCTGAAACATATTATTGTGCAGCCTTATTAATAATGACAAGGAGAAGAAGAAGAAAAAGAAGCAATTGATAGACACGGGAACAAAAAAACACTGTGTGTCTAAGGGGGGGGGGGACAAAAGTCTGGAAAAAGAATTTACTCGCAGCTTCTCGTGTGATCTAGAGTGACAGAATGTTCTTGAAGGTAATGAGAAAAAAAAATAAAAGGGAAACGAATGCGAGAGGGCGGTGGAGATGGTCGGCTTTGAAGTAGCGATTCATCAAACGCAGATAGAGATATGAGTGTGGAGATGGATGGACAGATGAGCAGATGGATGGAGAGACAAAAGGAAGGTGATCGCTGCTCCCTTGTTGATGCCATCAGAGCCAGACAGAGACAAATGCTGCGCACACACACACTCCATTTACTACACTACTTCTTCTGTGGTGCAAACTAAGAAATCGCAGCTCTGTACTTTCCGGCGTCCGACAAAACCGTATTTTCTCGTCGTGTTTTTTAAAGGAGTAACGTGATTTCAGGCACGGGTAAATCGTCTTCATCATCATCCACTTATCACACTGTGCGAGTAAAGGCTTTTTCTGCCGGCGCCCCTCCAATCAGCTTCACATCTCGCAAAGCTAAACTGATCGCAGAGCGTGTGTGTGTGTGCGCCGGGAGGCTGGCGGATATACTGAATGTGACGAGCACCTGCTGAGGAAAAATAGATTAAAATACAAAATGTCAAGGTGCCACTTTAATACTCTCCCCTCTGCCTCGCTCGCTGCCTTTTCTGATCCCAAAGCAGCCGGTCCGTCCCTCCCTGTCACTCCGTCTCTGTCGACAGGGCTGCTGCCGGCTGCACGCTATGACATCCATCACTCCTCCTCCTTCCCCCATCCCTCGCGCCACACATCGCTGTTATTTTCCATTTGTGCGCCTCTTCTCCCGGTCGTCTGTTTGGCTGTGCGCTCTGTGGCGAGTCCCGCCATAAAGGCCGTCGTAAAACCCAATGAGAACAAGCCCAATTAAAAGGGAAAAACCTGATGAGTATGTTTATTACGCAATTTGATGAATGGTGAAATGTGATTTGAGTCCCTTTAAATGTTTTAATAGGTTAGGTTTTGATCCCAGCACAGCCCACAGAGCTGCCAATCATAAAATACTCTTCCCTCCTTGTCCTTCATATTGGAAACACTGATACATTAACATTGATAAAGTCATTTATGACAACTTATAGATCAAATTAATGTACTTTTTAATTCCTTAAAGGGGCTCTATGTAGTATTTATATTTCAAACTCTCAACAGCAGGGGGAAGTTGGGTAATAGGACACACTTACAACTACCAAAACCCACCAATAAATCAATGCTATGTATCCACAAACTGTATCACTCACTGAATAGAGGAAACACCTCATTGTTTACACATGTATATTATAGTATCATCACGATTTCTTCTTCAAACTAAAACTCATAGCTCGTTATTTTGTCAGTTGGTCAAAGTAACAGTGTCATGTGACAACTCACTTTTAGCACTTTGTCACTTTCTTTGACCCTAAGAGGTTCTCATCCCATTTCGTCACTTTCTGACACTTACTGTAGGTCAAAGGCCCAGCGGTGTAAGTTTTCCTCCCCATGAGAGCCCGGCAGAGTGACTCAATACTCCCCCTAGTGGTTACATAAATCAATTGGTATGAAAATATTCAGTTCATGAATATTTTTGGCATCTTTGGTTTAACTTCAGAGTTCTTTATTCTAAACACATAGGTCATTTTTTAAATATTTGAAAGTAGAAATACAATATATAGCTCCTTTAAAGTGACATATCAAATAAAAATCAAGTTGTAAAATGCAATAAAATTATAAAACACAATTAAGCTTTTCTCAATAGCATATTATTTTCCCTACACAGTCTGAAGCCTAATCCACATTTCCTGTCCATTACCTTAGATTTACAAAATACAAAAGTGTCTAAAAAAATGCAATGGCAACTTATTCTGTAAATTGCTAAAGGTATGGTCACTCGTCAGCATTTCCCAAACTCTGTTTTCTAAGTCTATACAGATACACTTCATAATGATAATACATGGATGTGTAGTACAATATCTCTAGTAGTGTGGTGTACATCATTGTTTGGCAGTTGGAGGGAATACACACTTTAGTTAGAGTTATGTAGAGATTGTGGTTTCCTTTAGATATTAATAAACAAGTCTCTTTCTGTATTAAGGCGAGCCCTGGTGTTTTCCAACTGTTTAAATAAAGCTGACTAATGCCGCAGTCAAAAATGAGCCAGACACTTTGAAACAACAATGGGTTCATGGTTCAGTTGGTGGGCAATTTCTGCCAATAAATCACACTTTCATCATCACTGAGATGTGTTAACAACAGACTGCCTCAAACATAATAGGAAAAATCATTTTCTATGCACAAATCATGCGTTCAAACTCAAATTAATCCATAGAAAGCCATCTGATTAATTAATGTCAGTTTAGTGGCAGCTCTGATAACATGGCTTCTTCACTGCCGCAGTGACAATACACCAACCTCATAGACTTTCTTCACATCATTCAAGCCTTGGTGCAACATCGTGTTTTTTATAAACCGCACGTAATTGTACAAACAATTCACTTGTGTATATGCAGGAGACAATACTTGCACAGCAGTTACAGAAATGACCTTATGACTCTGGAGAGCTGTCACCGCTGTCATTATTTTTCCTGTATGGTGACCATTGGCAGGCAGACGATAGGAATACGTCTTCTCAAGGCTGATGTTATTGCACTGCAGCAAAAAGAAAGCCAGGCTGCTTTATATGCTGTTGTTGGTCTGAACTGATTTAAAATCATTTAGTTGTCATTGAACAGAAAACTGCCTGCACTGCGGTGAACAGGAGCAACAGCAGCGTGACACCGCAATGAGGGTCAGACCTTTAAGTAAAGGTTGAGGCCGTCTTTAATACCGCGCTTCTTCTTCTTCTTCTCTGAGCACACAATCTATTCCACCTTGTTGGTTGCTGTCGCTTTCTCCTCCTCCTTACTATTAGTTTGCCTCTTGGCCTATTTCCTGAAAGCTCCATTAAATGGAGATAAGAGAACACGATGGGAAGCTCTCATATGCCTAGTTACTCCTTTTTCCCTCTCTTAAACACAAATGTAAGCAAAGAAAACAAGGCAAGGCTGTATCCATTACTGATCCCACCTGTTCAACGCTTTCTGCTTTACTCACAAACACCCATCAGTTACATAC
Organism: Apogon talboti; assembly: GCA_037367365.1. NCBI lineage: Eukaryota > Metazoa > Chordata > Actinopteri > Kurtiformes > Apogonidae > Apogon > Apogon talboti. The sequence goes on along the minus strand of JAPQRQ010000011.1, from coordinate 10,375,663 downwards.
AGACGAGAAAAGCTCCTTTCATCCTTATCTATATATTTTGTCCCATCTCTTCCATTTCCATTTGACATCTTTCTCATTTCTTCCCCTAAAAAGAGTCGTTCTTGGTGCTGTAGTGTTTTGAAACTCACTGAATCGCTGATATGTGTGTGTGTGTGTGTGTGTGTGCGCCTCACGGACAACATTGCCTTTCCACTCCAGTGTATGACTCCTCCCTATCCTGCTGACACACGGCAGCGATTTCACACAACTGAACAGACGGAGCAAGTGACAGGCTGGGTTTTCAACAGAGCCGCCTCCACATGAGTTCAAGTTCAAAGTTGGATGCCACTGCAGCTTCTTTCAAACTGTCGTTCAGCTATTTGCCTCTCTGAGGTTTGTGCGGTGTCTGGATTGCCTCTAAAAAGGGAAAGGAAGTGACTCCAACTCTGTGCGTCAAATGATAATTTGCTAAAACGCCTTGGGTACTTCAAGTGGTCAAAAGCCTATAGCGTGAGAGCCTCTCATTCCCCTTTCACTCAGACGCTGATCTCGTCATAACCCGTAGTAATAATTTATCAATCTGTTCCTCAAACACGACAGCACTTCATCCACATCCATCTGTGTTGATTATGTTTGGTTCATTCATATTGCATGATAATGGGGGAAACTGTTGTGTCATGTCGACATGTCCCGTAGCTCAAATGCACGACTTACCGGTGCTAAAAAGGTGCAAAATAGAGATTAAGGCATGATAGAAAGGAGAGTGGTAATGATGCAAGCAGAGGACAGGCGCATCCCTTCAAGAAAGGAGAAAGCAGGAGAGTAAATAGATAAAGAAAGGAAAAATGCCCATTATTTTACTTCAGGTAGTAGGTGGGAGCAGAGAATTGAATGCAGAGATGAAGAGATGAATTCATAAAGAGCCAAAGGGAGAAAAATATAGGGTGGAAACGAGCCAAAAGTCCTTGAAGTGGAAAGGTCATGAGCTACTCCTCTTAGACACATGGTTGAGAAAAGTGTGAGGGGCGAAGTCAACGTGCATAATGCCACGTGAAGACCGTCGTTTAAGGAGTTTTATTTGGCCTCGCAACCTAAAATTGAGTCTGAAACCGAAATCTATGCAAAAGATTTGAAAGCTTTGAAAAGCTAAACAATTCATGGAGCCACTGAGCCACAAAAAACACCAATAAACTAAAACAACTACCCCTGGGAGATCAATTAATTGACTGAAATTCAGGCGAAATAAATCTGTGCGTACAACCCCGGCCGCTCATTTCTCCACCTCGCTCTCAACTAAGAGACAGATGATTTGTTTGATTGGAAACCCACTGATGCGAGTCGAATTCAATCACATCCAAAAAGTCCAAAAATCACCGTGTTAAGGCACCTGGCGGCAACGGCGGTATTTTATTCACAGCATCCATGACAAGAAGGCACAATAAGAAGAAAGCCAAGAACCCGGAGTGGTCGGGAATTTATAGTTTCCAACTGCAGTGGACTTGACATGCAGAAAATAATATCATAACATTGATCAGCTTCCCCAGTCGGCTTTTGTGCACCGCTCAGACGTCTGACAGGAAACTGAAAAGAGTGCATGTCACATTATATTACTTACTTTTCCAGCTTCTCTGCCCTGTTAAAGAATTAATTTCTCTCCCTCGTATGATTGGCACAGTCTAGGCTAAAGGCCAGAACTCAGTGGACGCCAGGGAGCCCCTAAGGCTTTTTAACCTACCAAACTTTTCTGTAGTCAAAGTTACCATCATTTCCCCAAATTACTTTAAGCACGGTGTGATTTGAATGGATTTTATCCAATGTCTGTTTTATTCTTATTAACCCTTTTAAGTCTGCCATTATAACAGGCCACCTAGGTGTCTTCATGTTTCCTTTGCAGTAAAAGTGTCAGAAAATGTCTTTTTTGCCAATTCTTTTGCACCTTTGTTTTCAGGAAGAACTAAACTTTCAATATGTGGCCATTATTTATCATTATTATGAATAATAAATGCTAAAAACAGTGTGTTTCAGTAAATTACTTAAAGTTTTTTAGCATATTCATTATCAGAAATGACTGTAAATGTCCATAACGAAACTTTTTTAGATTGCAGAAATAAACTTTCAACTATTTTACATCTGCTCAAACATGCTTTTTGGTTCATTCAGTATCCATATTATGGATTCATATTTGTTGTTATTTCCAGCTGTATTTTAGCCTGTGTGGAAGTCTCTGAAACAGTTCCTTTCTGCTTATAATAGAGTTCCGTATTGCTGCCGTTGACTGTTATCTAGTGTTGGAAAGCTCAGATCCTGAGCTTTCCAACACTATATACCATTACTACCATTACCATTACATTATACTATATGCCATTTTAATTTCTGGAAACGGTTCAGTGCAAAATGCAGAGGCGGAGAGATTGCCGTTGGTCAAGGGTTAAACTCTGTTTTATGTTGAATCCGGCTTCCAACGGCTATGGCCTATAAAAGCTAATAGAGAAGCGGAGGAAAAAAAATACATTAGAGAAAGGCAGATGATGTAAGAAGGAGAGAGAAAAGAACAAGAGAAGTACAGGGTGAAGGGCAAAAGGAGCTGATAGCAAAGAGCCTCTCCAGGGATCAGAACCTATCAGTCTAAGAGAGATTTGTAGACACATGATCTTCCACGGCACAGTGCATACAGTATAGTGTGGACACTCTCATGATAGTGCATATGCTGGATAAACACACAGCCCACTCACACGCTGACCTTTGTGTTGTCTCATTTAAGAACACTGTCAAAAGAAATCACTGGTCCTCTCATACAAATTGACATTTTGCACTGTATTTTTTTCCAGGCACAGTTATGGCAAGCGGTTGCCTAAAAATACATCATACTCCCCTGAGCACACATTTTTACACTAAATACTAGGCACTCTCTTACATTGGAAAAGATAAACACACTCATTCAGTCAAGCTGAAGTAAAATGCACGCGGGGAAATCGTGTCATCCCACTCACAGGCCACATGTGACAGTGTGCGTTTGTCTGAAAGCTGCTGTACGGATCAGCGCCGCTCCATCTCTGCACCTGCGATTGTGTGCACAATTGTTATCTTCTCCCTCAAAGTTAGCAATGCTACACCAGGAAGCTGCTTCTAATCACGAAGTTTAGACTCCGCTGCGCTTTGCGGCTCAATGGAACAGGCACGGTGTTGCGACACAACCGCATTAATGGGATTCTCTGATACATTCTGAAGGAAACATGCCCACGCCTTTGCACGAGCCTGAGGGGAGGTTCTGAGTGAATGCATGTAGACTACGCGGTTCATCCCATCTGCTGTGCACCACAGAGGTCACACAGAGGTCACTGTAGCTCTGTGGTCAAACTTGCAGCAGTCCGAGGAGACACAATAGTATCACCGGTCTCTACGCCCACCTGTCCGCCCTGCAGGATGTTGGACTACAACTACAGACCTGCATGCAGAGACATTCCAAACACAGGAAAAAAAAAACAGGGGAAAGTAAGTAAATACAGGCAGAGGGCAATGTTCCTGCAGCTAAATGCAAGACCACACACTCCTCGAGGGTCATAAGTGACGACCGAGGGGGATTATTATTGGACGAGCTGTGCACTGTATTGTCAGCCTGTGCTTACATAGTATGTCTTTAAATTAAGCTCTGAAAGGCTAACTGTAAGCTGTTCTACAAGCCTAAATGCAGTGCTGGCTAAACCTGACAAGCATAAGAGCTTGGGTCTGACATCTGGCAAGGAGAAAACTCCAGCCTGTCACGTCCCAGTATAGGCCGAGGGCTGGGTTCTTGTAAATTTCTGCCACTTTGAAAACACATTTTAGTTATTTTCTCTAGAGTTAGGTTGTTTTTTTTTTATTGCTTGCAGACATTCTCTAGACTTTATAGGGTTTTAAGGTGTTCAAATTGCTGAAAACTAAAAGGCCCTGCCAGTCCCTTTGGAGTGAAGCATACCTCAATCCTGCCTGTGTCTGGTTGGAAGCCTCTGGCTGGGTCTTCAGTTGTTACTCTGCATTGGATTGCGCAGCCATTCACCCTGATCTTTTCTTGTTTGAGGCCCAGTTCTGGTAGGCTGCGGCCCTCGCACACACGCAGCTGGGCATGCACCAGATCCACACTGTTAAAGAGAAGCGGACAGAGGAGAGAGAGAGGTGATGAGGTGAGTAAATTGATTGAGGCTCTGAACATGGTCTGAATAGCCCTTGATGTCACTGCAGGGAACATTCTCCCACTTACCCCAAGACCGCCAAGGCCATTTACTGAGGTAAACATCTTTAGCTATTCTTGGACTTGAAAAAGGTTATGGGGGATTGGGATTTGTAGGTAAAGTGAGGGGTTTTTGCAGCATTTTAGCAAATAAATGTGTGATGTGCGACAATAAAACAATTCAGTCTGCATATCTATTTGCCGCAAAAATAAATAAAGTGGATTAAATTAACACGTTTTAATTTGAAAATGCAACCGCTCCTGTGATACACATAAAATAACTGTTACACAATAATTGAACCTGCATGGGGACATTTTTTTTTTTTTTTACCAGTTCCTAAAATGTCAAGATGTGAATATTAACAAAAGTGGATGAGAGTCAAAACAAGTGGAGAGTTCCTGTTCTGTGTGACATTTTAATGGACAGTACAACAACATGACGAAACACAAAACAGAGTATCGACATTTACGTGCAAAAATACACAAGAAAATTGGGGAATTGAGTTTATTATTAACCAGAAAGTCAAGACAAACCCTGACCTTTCAGGTATTTCCACCATCATGAACACAGAAGGCAACTAATGAAGGAATCATGACACAGAACAGGAACATTCAGTGTAAAAACTGTCTAATGACAATGAAAATACAATGATTCTTCTCAAAATGTTTGATTTTGTCATTTATTCCTGCAGTCAACCTCTGTTCTGAGTTAATTTACTCGATCAGTCAAATTAATGAGTCAGTTCACCCTTAAAATAAATAGTCATAACTTGAAAGCCAAGTTACGTTTTCATGTTTATTTATTTCACCTGATAATTATAGTTTGTTATTAATCGGTCCCTCGGCCTACTGTCATTGTGCGAAACCTGCCCCAGGCACAGCTAGCATCGTAAGCAAGTATCCATATCCATGATATAGAACATTACATATCTCTGTCCAATCCCATTTTTTTTCTCTTACATCAGCCGACATACACACGAGGCAATTCCATTTTTTAATTTAATGAATACTTCTGTATCTGTGGACACACACACACACACACACCATTCACACCATGCTAATGGCGGTGCATTATGTAAATGTTATACAGTAATTATAGTCTCTATTACTGGAAACTTGAAATCGACAGAAGCGCGGAGAAGTTCATTTCTTTCACTTATTTGAGTTGGAACCCTCAACATCAATTTGCCTCATCTGTATGCGATTATTTAAATGCCGAGGCTCAAATGGGACAGTCTGGGTTAAGATTTATGACCTTGCACACCCATAACACACCCAGAATGTACAGCTTTTACTGGCTTGTTTGGATGCGTTTCATATGAGCGCTGCGGCGGCAGACGTTGAAGACACATAATCCTAAACTGACTGTGTCCTTGCATACCAGCCGCTGCCAAACCTAAACCTACTGGGCCCGGTGGGAAGGCTCCTAGCCTTGAAGGGTGAACAGGAAACAGAAGGCGCGCACATTAGCAAACAAGCTCAAATTTTGGACAGCGCCTTGGCTCCCTTCTTCTTAATGTCTCAATTAGCCGGTATCTGCGTTCGGGCCAAAACAGAAGGACAATTATGCATCAGCCTGGTGAGAAATGTGTTGGTGGAAAAAGCAGATCCGCTTTTGATAACTTGGACCAGCACTAGCATCATGTTTTTGTTACAGCTTCATGAATATGTTGATATTTTTAAAATTAGACAGCTCCACTCATTTCCTGAAATAATAAAAAAGACAAATTGAGATGAGACGTTTTTACAAGCAATGTTCCCGACAGCAGTTATTTACTCGCACTTTTCCAGCGCTTTATTGTTTAATTTGGATACTGGTTTGCTACCACACTCAGAATAGTAACCCCGCGTGTGGGAAAAAAGGCTTTCCATCTGCTGTTGCTGTGTGAAATATGGCCAAAAGTCAAATGTTTACAGAGTTCTTGTTAGATTTCAAGCTTTTCACTCATTTGTGCTTTTTTTTTTTTTAAACCTAAAACTTTAATGACTAATCCCTTATGTCTTCATTTACATTTATTTCATTCATGCAAACTGATGTGGAAAAAAGATGTACGGGCAAAAACTTGAAAAAGAGCCAATCTTTTATGTATTTGTTGAATGAGCTGTTTACTCATTAACTGAGTCGCTTATATTAAGTGTCTCTGAGTATTTGTCAAAGTGTAAGTGAGTGAGTCATGAATGGAGAAGAAAAAGACAAGTACCTAAACACATTTAAGTGGTGAATAATACAAAAGTTAAACATTTGCCATCCGTGCACATGCCATGTATAAATCATGTATGGCCTAGTTATTTTTTTTCTTTGCATAACTCTACTTTGAAAACATAAGGCAACGCTGATTGAACGAGGACCCTCGAGGGCTTGTGAAATTTATTGTATACTAATTTGACTCAGACAAATTAAAGCGCCTGCAGCAACATCTGTCCCTCAGTGCAGCCAGTTACAGAATAGAAGTCTCTTGCATCATTAGCCAGTTTCACAATAAGGCCATACTACACAGGGAGTGGATGAGAGCGTGACGCCTTTGGCACGAGGAGGAGTTGGAAACGGCGCTGTACAGGGCACAAACCTGCTTATTCTCTGGGAAACAGTATTTACAATAAACACTGCTGGTTGTAACTGTTGGCGGAGTTGAGTAACACGGAGGATTAAACAAAGATAGTGACGGGGGATTGACCCACAACATCTGTACAGACACAGAGCTGGGGAATATTGGCTGAAGG
>JAPQRQ010000011.1:10342335-10363714 GCA_037367365.1 Apogon talboti | reverse complement strand
ACACACACACACACACACACACACACAGAGGTACAAATTATTTACAGCCTACTACCAGCTCCATCCCCATGTGTGTTACATTAGTCCAGGGCTGTCAAACTCATTTTAGTTCAGGGGCCACATCCTCCCAATATGATCTGAAGTGGGTCTGACCAGTAAAATGATAACATAATAATCTATAGATAATGTCAATTCCAAACGTTTCTCTTGCTTTTAGTGTAAATAAAGTTAAATTACATGATGAAAATGTTTACATCTAAAAATGATCATTTAACAAAATGTGAATAACATGAACAACCATTAAAAAACTGAAAAAAAAATGCAATTTTAACAATATTCTGCCTCAGTTTGTCATTTACACATGTGGATTACAACTTACAGATCACAGTGGATCTACGAATACATATTAAAATTACACTTCTCTTAACACATTCCAGACTGTTCACTTTTTTTGTGAAAAGACAGGTTGCAAATGTAAACAGTTTCATGTCATTTTTTACACTAAAACAAAGAGAAGAATTTGGAGTTGTCAGTATTTGTAGTTATTATGATAGTATTTTACTGGTCCGACCCACTTGAGAGTGAACTGAGCTGAATGTGGAGCCTGAACTAAAATGATTTCATTCAGATGTTTGACACCTGTGCATTAGTCAGATAATGCTCCACACCAGCTGAGATATTCTTAAATATAGCATATGAATAAAATACAGCACCGAAGGACACTGCAGACGATCACTGCATAAAAGGTTTGATGCCTTCATCCAGTTTTCTACATAAAGGTACATTTATTAACACACACTTTTACACGTCACCTCAGGAAATGAATGTTGAGGTCAGGTTGACATACACCTCAGCAAAAAGTACTCACACATTTTTCTCCATTCCGAACACATTCGGCCCAACGGTTTCACTTTGGTGATGTTAAAATGAAGAATAACATCAGAGAATCTGAGAGAATTTTTCATTTCAACACTAAAAATATTTAATCACATTCTCAGATGCAGCATAAGGTCAACAGTAATTTGCTGTTGGTAATTTTTGAAGTTTCATTAAATTCACAGTAGTGACTTTATTTATAGTTGTACTGAAAAAGAGTAGAGGGTGGTGAAATCTTTATTTTGAGGACGCAAAACCAGCACAATCATTTGTTGGCACAGAAAACTTAGACAACTTCAAGGCAAACTATTGTTTGTAGCAACTTCCAAATGAATCCATCTCTGCATTTAACCTTAATTTGATGTGATTTATTACCATTTATTATAATATCACCCTCTGCGTCTTGCATTTTTCATTGAAAATCAGGTATTTTCCTATAGTTACTTTACTGATTATGTAATTTTTTAAATAAAAGCTCAGTATACTCAATGTTTATTATATCAGAACAGAAAATGCTGAGCAAAATATACCACTACATGAACACAAAATCAAGTATCTACAATCACTGTGATTTGTCAAATTGAGTGAGATTTACTGGTATAACAGAGCCTTTGAATGTCCAAAAAAACCCACATCTGATGCTGATAACCTGAGAAACTGCATGTTATCTGAATTATTTAATTGTATTGAAGCAATTAGTGGCTCAAAGTCATTAAATATTTTAGATCAGTAGATGCTTTTCATCTTTGGGGGTTAATATAAGACAAAGAGTGGTTAGGAGATGGTCTAACTGAGGTTTAGCTGTGGTCGATGTGATCAACGGCCTAGACTCAAGGTATCAGGACAACAGATAAAAAGAGCAGCACCCAGTATTTTTAACTCATTAAGACCCAGTGCTATGCTGTGGCAGCTCCTAAATGAATTTTTCTCTCTTTTTAACCGTTCTTAAGTGATTTATCACCATTTATTATAATATAATCCTATGTATTTAGCATTTTTCAGTGTAAATCATGTATTTTTCGCTACATTTAATTCACTGATTATGTAGATGTGCATGTATATTCAAAGATTATTAAATAAGAAAAGAAAAGACTGACGAAAAAATGACTTTTTCAGCAAAATATATCATTAACTGAACATAAAAACAAGCATCAAAAACCACTGTCATTTGTCAAACTCCATGGGTTTTACTGGTGAATCAGTCTTACAGAAGATGTTCACTACAGAGCCACTGAATGTCCAAATGGGTCATATCTGATGACCGTGAAACTGCATTTTACACCAGTTACTTCCATGTATTGATAGGATTAGTGGATCAACAGGTATTAAACATTAGAAATGAGCAGATGTGGGTCTTTTTATGGTTTAATGAACCTATTTCTGTGGCAACGAGTGAAGTTTAAGTTTTGTCAACAGTTTATTTCATAACATTATCATTAAAGTGTACAATTTTAATCAACACCTTGGTGTAGCTGTCCTCGACTCACTAACTAAACAAACAGGGAATGGATACTGGAAGGACGTGCGAAGCCGTCCAAAGCTGTACAGAATGTGTTAATCTGAAATATAAACGTCCATCCTCAGCTGTGAATATGAGTCTAAAGTTGGTCCAGTCACTTTGGAGAACGGCACTGGTGGAAAAAATCCATATGTAACACTTCTCAGCTAAACCCCCACTTTAAGAACACCAAGTCAAATCTGCTCTCATGGTTCTGGCAGGAGTCTAAACTCAGGCTGAACTTCACCGGTACCCTTCCAAGTATCTTCAAAGATGTGGAACCCCTTTCATCTGCGGTCCAGTTCAATGTCACACACATATTGTTTATCAGCAGATGCAAATTCTTCATTTCAGGAAAAAAAAACCCCAAAACATTTCATGAGCTGAACTGGAACAAACCTGATGGCGTTTACAGCCTAAGATCTGATGTATACGTATAAGTGGATCGCCCTATTTTACACGACACGTTAGATATGGAAATGATTACAATTAAAACAATGGAAACTGCTCTCTCATTGTTTTTCTGCACCACACACTATTGTATAACGTCAAATACCACATGATGAAACCACTAACACAAGTACACATGCAATTTACATACGATCCTGTGCAAAAGTCCTAGGCCAACATTCGGTTTGTAGGTTAAGTATTTAAGTATTTAAGTGTTTAACGTCCAAACCAAAGACCTAAAAATGACAAAAAACAACCAACAGCAGACTAAGAATCAGTCACTGAAAAACAAATGATGTACATGACTGGCATAACAAACATGGTTTTGACCTGTTCTGCTTATCTCGCCATATGGTTTCTACCAGTCACATGAGAGCTCGATCAACAATGTTAGTAAAAACAACAACTCCCATGATCCCATGCTACTTCACAACATCTTCCACTGCTATATTGATTGTTACTGTTGAGACTCCGTGCAGCAGAGGTTACATACAGTGTGTTTTAGCTGATCCCAAAAGGCAAAAGGATTCCATATGACAAAGTGACGAATATGCACATCAAAGTAAAAATTTACATTCCCCTTGAAAAAAAAAAAAAAAAGAAGATCATTACAGAGTTACTGCAGGTCATCTCTGAAGTCAAGAGTGCAATGAAAGTTTCATTAAAATGTAATTCTATTAAAATGAATTATCTTGTCCTCCCTTAACTTATGCAGGAGGTTGGATTGTGAGGGCTGGGGGAGATCAGAGCGGAGGATGTATAATGTACTGACCTGTGACACTTAGGGCCAAGTACCGGCGTGCACACCGGCGTGCACGCACACACACATTTAGCTGGTAAAATGACAAAATTTAGAATAAATATATATATGCATACACATATACCTGAGAAAGCACTCATGTTATTTCCAAAATACACTCATGCATGCACATCACATGCACAGTTCAGCGTCACCGGTCACATACATTATCATGATACATGGAAAACACATTAGCCTGAGCTCAGTGGAGACAGAACACATATACTCATAGGCACATCCAGGAAGATTCAATAGCATGGACCTATACCAACACTCAGCCTGCCACATGTGCTGACACACGCTGGAGCCATGAAAACTAAGTACTAATTGCATATCATTTTCACTCATTTCACTCCGAGCTTGTTAGCTAGGGAGAAAGGGGTGGCGGTGCGCCCAGAACAAAAAGGGGGAGAGGGAAAAGAAGACAAAGAGGAGCAGATTGAGAGGAAGGCAGCTTGTTATGGCCATAAGATAGAGGGATATTTGAGGAAATATGACAAAGAAGGGGAGGAGGTAAAGAAAACATCCACAACAACGAGACGGATTAAGAGATGCATTGGGAGACGAGATGACAGCCATACATCAAGAGCTCAAGACGAGAAAGCGCAAAGAAATTGAAATCAGGGGGAAGCTGTGGGAGTGGATGAAAAAGCTCCAGGCCAAAACTGAAAAGTGGGAGTGTGGAAGGGATTGGCGTCGCTCAAAAGGACTGGAGGAGCAAAGCCGAAGAGGTGGTGGGAGGAAGCGAAGGTGGAAGGCGGAGGGAGAGGGCCGAGGAGGGAGTCTGGGTAGGAGCGGGAAAGGAGGACGGAAGGATGAGATGGATAAACGGGAGTGTGGGGCAGGAGGGATAAGGAGGCGATGGCCGTGTTGAATGGAGGGCAAGACACAGGAGGAAGAGGGGGTGTTGTGCCGGAAATCGGGTTAACCCTTTAAACCCTAAGCCTAAAATTGCCCGTTTGGACTTTTTTTCTTATTTTGACTATAAAAAGGTTAGAAAATATGCTGTCAGTGAGTCCTTTTGCCCATTTTTCCAGAGAACTTTCAAAATCCAGCAGTCATTTCCAATTTACTGCATGTTATAATACTGCTAAAACAGCTTCTTCTCCAGCGTCTAGTACAGGTGTGAGTGAAATTCCCTTAATTCCCAATAAAGTGCAACATCTCAGGTTCCAGAAACAGTTGGAATTTTTCCAATTGCACAAACAGTGACAGAGTTACAGCCATCCAAACTGCATACGCTCGGGGTGTGTCAGCGATGACGCATCAGGTTTGAAAGAGTTAAGCGTCAAGAAATAACAGAGAAATGGAAAATTAAAGTATTAGGGGGGAACGTGGGAACTGAGCGGCGCATAAGGGAGGTGGGAGGAGGAGAGGAAACGATGGCAAAGACACAGGAAGGAAGACAGGAAGTTGAGTGGAGGACTGGAGTGAGATGACACCACAGGAAAGGTGGAGAGTGTGAATGTGATATATCCTGCCGTCGCTGATGCTTTTTTAGTCCGCTCTAAACTACTACTCCTCTCCTCTCATCTCTTCTTTCTTCTTCCTGCCTCCTCCTCTTCTTTCATCCTCCTTTGTCTGCTGCTCCCCTTCGACATCACCCACTGTGTGGCCTCGAAATGCAAAACACTGACTCCTTTTGAAGTGAGCACTTCATTTCATAACTTCATTAGTGCACGGAGGGTTAGGAGGCGCTATGTGTTGTTCCTTGGCGTTGAGGTTTGTTCGTGTTCACATGAATCTCGTTGCCAGTAAATACATTTTTCAACATGGCTCCGGGCGAGTAGTAAAGAGCAAAGCGCAAATGTGTTTCTTATTTTTGCTGAAACTAATGCGCAGTCTTGTCTACCAAATGTGCGCGCTTACACAACGTCTTGTCTTGGAAGAAATAATAGGAAAAACAGCAGAGGTGTTTCCTGCAAGAGCGCAGAATAACAGGAGGGGGGGGGGGGAAAGTGCTGGCAACGGATGGCGAGGGAATAGAGGGATGCATCAACACAAACAAATGAAGAAAAAGAAGAAGAGCGGAAGAAAAGGACCTAAAAGAAAAGGAGGTCCGTGGAGACGAAGACGAGCACAAACAGAGACCGAGAAAAGTGTGAAGGACAGATGGAAGACTATGGGAAAAAAAAGGACGATAAAGACAGGGTAAATGGAGCGAGAGAGGATATGAAAGAAAAACAAACCAAGATGAAACGAATGAGAGGCAGACAGGATGGGGAGGGGGAGGAGGAAGGCATCAAGCCTCCCATCTTGTTTTGTATGAATTTCATTAGACGGTTTTAGACAGCAAACAGAGAAAAAGAAGAGGGGAGCCTGGCGAGGGGAGGTGAGAAATGGAGAGACAGACGGAGGGATGAGTTGTCTGCATGGGGAGAGGAGAGGAAATAAGAAATTTGAATCATTGTGGCATGAGGATGGCATTTTGACATCAATTTAGCTGGCAGCCAAAAGACTATGCTGCCTGTTGGATACGCAAATGCAAACAGAACATGGTTGGAGAGGGGAGGTGTGTGTGTGTGTGTGTGTGTGTGTGTGTGTGTGTGTGTGTGTGTGTGTGTGTTGGGGGGGGGTTATTAATCACAGTATCAGCGTGAAGAGAATGATGAGAGGAGAGAATAGACGGAGGGAAATTCAGAGGAGAGGATTAGAAAATTGGATACTAAAGAAAGTTAAGAATTAAATAATTGCTTTCTAGAAAACAGGCCGAGTTTGGGATATATATATATTAAGAACAGATGTGGGTAAACAGAGATGAGAACCATTTGGATGACATAAGTAGATGAGGAAAGGACGGACACCAGCCCAGTAGACAACCAAACACAATAACATGATCCTATCTGATTACATTTCCTCTGGCTCTCTCCCCTCTATTTTCTCGGGCCTCACTACCGGCCTATTAATTAATTCCTGCTTTTCTTGTTATGAAGCAGATGGAAGTGGAGTGAGGGGAGGAATGCGAAATAACTGGGAGAGGAGATGAGAAAGGCCGAAAGGAGAAAGTGAGAGAGACACGAGGGGATCTAGATAAGAGGAGAGGGGAGACGAGACGACTCAGACAGGGGAAGGGAATGTTGCCATGCTGATGTCAGTGAATAATAAACACACACCTACTGTAAATGCCCTTAAACTACACACCCTGCAGCCGTTCTTGTTCTTGATCTTTTTAAGTCAATAAAGCATCACAGCTGGGTTTTTGTTTTTTTTCTAGTGACTACATGCTACACACAGCATTTTCACATCAATAACTCTCTGTCACATCAGCTGTGATGTTCAATCACCATAAACAAACACAAATATCGCTGAGCAGGTTGGCAACCCTGACAGTCCTACACACTGCGATTTCTACGACTAAAGGTATTGATTTGTGGTCGTGAACAGTGACAGGGTTGCGTTCTTTTAATCACGGTGGGCAGGGACTCACGACAAGAAAATCAGGTACATAAATGCGCCGCTGCATATGAGGTTTAGTGGAAGTATGACAGAAATCAATATTGTCCTTCACGAGAATATGGATGAAATATGACAATAACACACAAATATGTAGCACACATGTGTAGTCTTTCAGATGCCGCTTTTCCATTATGTCCCACAGAAAGTACATCCATATGCTACTATTAAACACTTTATAATTATTCTTTTACGGAGAACACATGGAACAGATGGAAGATTACACTGCCTGCCAGTAGATGTAAGTGAAACATCCATAATCTTCAGGATATGTACAAGAAGGAAACAATTAGTTACAATTAATTAACTGATACCCTAATAAATAGAAGATACCAACCTCATATTTCATGCACGTGTTCATGCAGACATGCTCTTTCCATCCATATAATTGTTTTTTTTGTAGACCTTGTCATATATGACAAATATGCATTGTGTGTGTAATTTTTGCTACCTTGTGAATCAGAAAATGTAATTTCTATTGGAAAATTAAAGACTAGAATGCTACAAGAGGAGAAAAATATAAAATTTTAAATCTCCACAATTGCTCTGAAGTACCAAGAATTTGTATTTATTTCTAGTTTTCAGCAACTATGGACTTTCTTTTACAGAAGTGAACATCCTCTTGTACTTTGAAACAACCTCCGAAAATCCACGCATCTATTATCAAGTACTGTATCAAAAGTAATGACTTCTTCAACACACCATCATTTTTACAGTAAAAATCACTATCAGACTCCATTCTTAAACGCGTTACATTTCAAAACCTCAAGAATATTTAAAGCTGTAATTTTTGCACAGCATTTACTCGATTTAACCCTTATAACCAGATATAACCCATTATAACTGGCCGCCTTCATGTTTTCTTTGTAATAAAAGTGTCAGAAAATGTCTTTTTTGCCAATTCTTTTGCACCTTTGTTTTCAGGAAGAACTGATGTTTCAATATCTGGCCATTAATTCTCATTATTATAAAGAATAAATGCTTAAAACAGTGTCTTTTAGTAAAAAAACAAAAACAAAAACAAAAAACCAGACTTGAAGTTTTTTGCATATTTATTATCAGAAACAAAAACTTTTTGAGATTGCAGAAATAAACTTTCAACTATTTTACATCTGCTCAAACAACTTTTTGGTCTTGAACATTCAGTATCCATATTATGGATCTCAGTTTTCCGATGCCATTGAATTTTGTGGATAGCACAAACGGTTCAGGAGTTACAGTCAGGGTTAAATTAGCTTTGACATATTTAAGTGAGATACAGCTTATGAAGTTTTAAACCACATGATCAACAGATTTGCATCATGTGACGTCTTCACCCTGGTACTTTTGACTTTAATCTGCCTTTAACAAAGCACCGAGTCATGGATGCTTCAAACTGACATACCCGGTTTATCTAAACTTCAATCCTGACCTGGCATTGGTCTCTACAGCTGTATTCACTCAACACCGGTGTCCCCGTTTCACACCCCGGGTTGAGGTAAAACCGGGCCGCAAACTCTTGAACCTTGTGATTATAAATCCTGTGGTAATAGGACAAACAAACCCTGCCGTGACTCTTTTTCATATGTTTTCATGAGGTCAGGTGAAGCGGCACCCTGACCTACTCCTCCACCAGAGCAAACATGGTATTGGAGCTATAGAGCGGACTCGTCCAATAAAAGGGTTTGCTATGATTTGAGGCTGAAATACAGCCAGGAGGCTAAACAGTAAACTCTAAAATCCCAGAGGCCCTTGTGAACCCTGTTCTACTCATACACCTACCCACCACTTCAACATGTATTTATACAGTGCGCTCTGCTCTTATCTCTACATTCCAGGTACTGTATCTTAGAGCAAATACCACCCATATAATAGCATTCATATGTTATTCTTGTGACCTTGGAAAAGTATCATTTAGATGTGTGCACTTAAATAAATCACACTCTCCTTGTAATACTCTTCTTTCCTTCTACCACTTTAGGGAATTAATTAGAGCCCTTAACTTTCTTCTAATTAGTAATTTAATCAACCATAATGTTCACATTGAAAATGATCATTCTTGATACAGGGGGATTCCTCTGCATTTAACAGCCAAGACAACGAAAAGACATTTGTTAAACTTTAGAAATTAATTAGAATGTTGTGGACATTGATGATCACACATGCCCAAGACAGGTTTATTATTATTATTATTAACCTTGAAGCAAGAAACCTAAATTGATTATTTATTCAACATCCTAACCTCTAAAACTTTTTCTAAGTTTCATTAGAAACATTTGTAATCTAATAAATTGCAGTGATTGGGCAAAAATCCTCTTAAAAATAAGTGGTTATTGAAAAAATTATGTACAGCTCAACTCAATTATAAGACTAGTAGCAGTGAAATAGACTTTAAAGGACATGGGCTGAATGTTCATGTGGAGAACAAGGAGGTCCACATTGAAACACACAAATGCACAACAGAAGACACACACACACACACACACACACATACACACACACACACACTCAAGAAGAAAAAAAAATGCAAAACCCCATATAGGGCTGATAAAATGCAATCCAAGTTCTCTCACTCGGAAAATTGCACAAAGTCACAAATAGAGAAAGAAAGAGAGAGGGAAGACAGATAAATAAGCCACCCCACATCCACTCACACATACATACACAATCATAGATATGTGCATCTACACATGTAGTTAAAGTGCATCAGCGACTGCACCACACACACACATAGAGATATCCTGCACACTCAGATGCAAAACCATAAAGATGCAAACATATGAGTCAGAGAGCAGCCCAGATGATGTGATAACTATAATGTACAAGCTGTGCCAGAATAAAATGGAGGCAACAAGGAGGGAGGCAGTACGGCTGGGGAAAAGAAGAAATGCAGTGCAATAAATACAACATGAAAGAGAGGAATGAGGGGAGCAGAGCAGAAGAAAGAAGAAATATTGAGGAAGCATAAGTACATAAGTTAACAGCTAGGGAGAAAGGGAATGAAGGGACACAGAAAAACAGTTTAGACAACTCACTTCAACTGTGCATATGAGTTTTATGCAGTGCAAATTACACATCTGTGACAACTTGAGTTAGTGTTTGAAGTCAAGAGAAAATGATGCTTGACGAGAATAAACCTGCTCGCTCTGCAATAATTACTTATACACGTCGAAAAACACAGACACATATTTACAAATGTATTGACGTGTATAAACAGGAGCTGTGAACCATTTGCGTATGCGTGCACACACACTCGCTGCTGGAAATTTTTACACACAGGTTTAAGACAAATGAACCGAGCAGCATGACTGTGGGGGTGTGCAGTGGGGAGGGAGTCGCTGGGTCTTCATCTTCATATACCAGAGCCCAGCAGGAAAGCATCCTAATTAAACCCAATGCTCTGAGCAGGCTGTAGATGCGTCTTTGATGTATGAACGTATACGTTACTAATGTTCGCGTGTGAGACAAGTCTCTCCAGACACGGGGAGGAAGATACAGAGGAACACAAGACAATTTATGCGCAACCCTTATTAAATAAAATGATCTTCTCGACAGGGTTCCCAGCGTGATACACCGATAGGTAAGCCTGCTGTGTAAGAGAGAGACAGGCGAAAGAGGCAGCAGCAAAGCTTCCTTTACGTCTCGCTGGGAGGGATTTCATCTGTCGTTTCCTTCCTATTATATTCCACTCACAGCTCTCTGACTAACAGGTTGGTGAGTCATTTGAATGCAAGTTGTGGAGTCTGGCATCCAGTCCAAAAGCTAAAGTAGGGGAGGGGTGGGGGTCGGGGAGTGACAACCTAACAATATTGACAAACATGACTTGTGATTGGCCGGCTCGTACAGGCTATGCTCCAGCACCTTTCAGTGGAAGTACAGTGTGTCCCGCAGGGTAGATGTACGCTTGACAAATCCCTTGTGGTTCTCGACTGCACAATAAACATAAGAAATTAAACTGACGTCCTCAGCGCGCGGCGTCAGCGGCGTCTGCCACCGAAGAGCAGAGGGGAAAGCTGCTTGGATGCGCCTGAGTCGACGTTGGAAGACGACAAAAAAGAGAGGAGACACTTGTGTTTTCAGTTTGGGAGGAGGCTCGAATCCCCTCTTTTTTTTTTTTTTTCCGCTGCTATCCTTAAATGCATGTCTGTCCCAGGGCCTTACGCAGGAATCCACCGCCGTTTGATGATGAATCCTTTGGTTTTCGTCAAGTCTTTGATACAACTCGGTTCAGGAGCCCTGAGCCGGTGGAAAAGGCTTAGGAGTAATCCAAAAGGGATTACTGGACGGAACGTATGGAAATTACAGTTTAATTTATCATTTAGGTCATGGTAATTCATGCAAATTAGGATTTCATTAATTCCAGCCTTGGGTGTTAATGGTGTTGCTCTTGTAGGGCCGTGCAGTCTTGCCAGGATCAATGTGAATAGGACAGTGCAGTCAGCCAGGAAACCTACTGTAATTCATATAAAACCTCCAGAAAACAGAAAAGGTCATCTCCATAGAAACCCCTATAGCATTATTACAACGGTCTGTGCAAGAGTAAAGTCATCAAAGTACAACAGACAGGTCTTCATCTCAACAGTGGAGGCGATTCAGGATTGTGGTCTGAGTCTCAGTCTAGTGTGAAACCATGTCTGAAGTTTGATTGATTGAAAACAGATGAAATACGGGTGCAAACATTTGTCTTACGTCACAAAGCACAGTAAGACGACTAAAGACACACAGCAAAAGGTGTAACTTACAAACCTGTTGAGACACACTGTTTGCATCGTTAGGGTTGCATATGGG
Organism: Apogon talboti; assembly: GCA_037367365.1. Classification (NCBI taxonomy): domain Eukaryota; kingdom Metazoa; phylum Chordata; class Actinopteri; order Kurtiformes; family Apogonidae; genus Apogon; species Apogon talboti. The sequence continues at coordinate 10,351,871 of JAPQRQ010000011.1, read as the reverse complement.
GAAGAATCTCTAAGTAATATTGTGGTTTTAAAGGAAACCGTATGGATTACTGATCATTTTGGAATGTGTATTATTTTCCAATACAAACTTGAACTAGCATAAAAAAGCACCAAACAATTTTACATAATTCTACAACTCACTTATTGCCTGTTTTACACTGTTGCCATTTGTGCTGTGCATCACCACCATAATCCAAAATATCACCATAAACACACAGACCTTTAAATTACAGCCTTTCATGACTATATAATAGCACAGGCTGACACTGTGATTGCCGTTGCATTAATTGTGCAGACTCTACCATTAATTTAGAAATGGTATCTGCTATGGTAAACTAATATCGCACTCCCAACATAACACAGGCTCCATAGGACCGATGGTACTGTATCTCACCGGCATGTTCTATCAAGCATCAGTAACGAGTTGAATTTGAGAGGTTGTCAGGTTAGAGTCCTGTGGTCTGGATGCAGGAGATCAATCTCCCAATAGAAGTGGGTGGTACTTTCACTGCAGGATAACTCAATTAATTAAATAAAAGTCTATATATGACTTCCTATCAGTGCTCAATAGTAACTATACTGATAACTCTAACCATTTCCATGTTATAAGCCTTCAATAAGTAAAGGCAAATGTTTAATATTTCAAAAATGTTAAAAAAAATCTAAGTATCTCAAAACTGTGAACAACTTTTGTAGACATTGTCCAAAGGAAGCTACACATAAAATTTGAAATAAATCCGACCAGTAGTTTTGTCAGAGAAGATCTTTGAAGAAATTGTAAACAAAGACGAAGAAGACTGAAACGATGACGAAGACGACGTTGGACACAGCGCCTGTCGGCCACTGATGCAAAAATGAGTTCAGCGACAGTGCCAGGTCAAATCCATTTCACAAAAGGAGCCAAAGTAGACACAGCCAATAGATAAATGTTTTAAACACAGAACTTGTTTCCTTGTGTTGTGATGGCCTTCCATCAAATGCAGCGTTTTGCAGTCATTTGGTTGGCTTTAGGTATCCACTCAGTCATATCTACACAAATCCTTTTTTCCTTTATGTGCGCCTGTAGTCTGGGAGACACAAAACAAGAGAGTAACTAAAGATATACTGTGGGTTAAAGAATCAATACTATATTTACTTGCCAGGGGGTTTTAGCAAATCCTTCTATTTTTTTACCAAAATAATACTGAAGCCATCCTTCCAGGTAATTCTACTAGTGGAATTACTCTCATCCTCTTTGCTCTCTTCTGTGCTTTCCTCTTTCTCTCCACTCCTAATGGCTGCTAACAATTATCTCCTGTCATAAATTATGAGTAATTGTGTTTATCTGCTTATGCATTAGCTTGTTTTACAGAATGAGGCTGTGTAAATGTGTACAAAATCTTAAAAGGTCTTAATGCTAGAGTCAAGTACATCCATGTGTATAAAAAAAAAAAGCCTTCACACACCCAAAACAAAAACAATGGTCGCTGTGATTACAATCGGGATATGCATCCTCCCTATTATCATAAATAGCCTTGACAAACATACACACCGACTCACACATATTAACTCTCCCTTGGTGTGAGGACACACACGCTCACACACACAGTTGCATTCCTCATTCTTATTCATCTGCGTACTTCTCAATCATTCACTGTACGCTTCACTGCACAATTATAATCACCTTAAAATTATTTTATGACGCACTCACGAAACCAAACAAAACTCGGCAGACTGCGTGCACACACACAATTGCCAGTGTTGAGGCGTACGCTGTTATTGCACAAACTGCCGAAATGCTAAATATCAGAGGCTGGCTTGAGTTTTATACCTTGGTGCATGAAGGCACGCACTCGTCTAAATTTTACACGAACATCAAAGCATATTGTAATAGAAAGGCTGCTTCAGGTAATCACTATTATACACACAATTTACTCAAACACGTACACACACACTTACAACCATTATCAAGCTTATTATGAAGCGTCCAGGCATGTCTATACAGCTCAGCAGTATTTTCTTGTCAGTGGTTATTTTACAGATGCACAATTGGGGGAGAAAAGCTAAAGATTGTTCATTACCGCCTGTACTTCCTGAGTGTTTTGTGGATGACGGAGAGGAACAAAGGAGGAGGACGATGATGAAGGAGGGGACTGTGGGATAACATTCAATAAAACACAACCAAGAAAAAAAAGAGATAAACAATATAAGAGGAAAAGTATGAGATGGAGGAGAAAGCAGAAACTCTCATAGTTTAAAAACAGGAAAAATGTGTGTGTATATATGTGTGTGTATGTACAGAATATATGAATGTATGCAGGTATGTATGTGTGTTAGTCTATGTGTGCATGTGCGTTTGTGTACATATATATTTCCTATTGTCAACATACGTGTTTGTGCATATTTATATACGTATGAGTGCATATGTAGTGATATTTTTACTTTTTTACTATTGTGAACATGGGTATTTGTATGTACATTTTTATGAGTGGGTGTACATAAATATATGTGTGTGTGCTATGTATACCGTTAGTAAGTATACATGTGTATATTTCTGTGGGGTGGGTTTAGGGCAAGGATTCTGTAATATTTTGCAAATCCCCATGAATTAAATAAAGGCCTTAAAAAAAAAAAGAAAGCAGAAACAATAATATATATATATGGGTTCTCATACAAGCAGCTACTACTGTCATGATAATAGCAGGAAGTAAATCCGCAGTTAACCTTTTGTTGAAGTTCTTTTTATATTTAAGGATGCTGAGGAATGAAGAAGTGTATGAAGGGTTGGGAAAATGTGAGTGGGAAATTGGGATGGGGGGGGGGGGGGGTGTAATTGCTGATGTGGCAACAACTCCCACGTTCAGAGAGGATATCAAAGCCAACAGTGATGATGCCACGAGATGCTGGCTGCTATAACAAGCATAAAACAAGAGGAGGGGATGAAAGATAGACAGAAAAAAAAAGAGGTGGTAGGGAATAAAAGGAAGAAGGAATCACAAGTCAAGCAGAGAGACAAAACAAAGGAGGCTCGGTGACAAAATGAAGGGTGGAGGAAAGGCATTACAATGCACCGGCTACCGTTTCCACTGTCAGATACATTAATGCAGGAATCCTCCATAGACTCAAACATATCTATGCAATGCAGGCCTGAAACTTTGGTCCTGGGGGCTGCTGTGCTTTATTCCTATGGCAGCTCTGGGTCTTCTTTTAATTCACCTCATGTCCGCTCCCTCTCTCCATTTGCACTGCTCGTTTGTCAAACCTTCTGTCAATTAATGCAAGGTATTGTTTCTTTCCGTCTTTCTCACTCCGGCGCCTTCTTTGTCACTCTTTCTCGGCCTGATGAAGATGGAGAGTGGTCATTTAAGACTAATTAGCTAGCCTAAACAGACAAATAACCTGGTGCAACACGCTCAGCTTCTCTCAAGCGCGGATAAATCGATGCAGGTGCACGCCCGGGCTGAAGCAGGCGAAGAAAAGGGATGCTTCACTTCCCCGAAACGCATACGGGCGCACGCATACGAAGGCAATAAAAACCCCAAACAGCGCCATTTCTCCGACACGCATCAAAATGTATTCGCGCATGCTTTCTAATTCTCCCGCTTTGTCGACGAGAAGTGTCAGAGTAAATGCGATAAAACCAACAAAATGCTCTGTTTTCTTTTTTAAAAGCCCATACTTTACGCATTCACAGTAAACACTAAAGCACTGTCTCTCACACAAACACACTTCCCGACAGGGATATTACATGGCAGGCTATTCACTTCCCTCATAGGAAGAATGTAATGAAAGTGTTTTTCCTAACCAGCAAAGGCTCAGTATCAAATATGAATTATTAGGTAATAAGTCTCGAGTTTAGTCCTTATTTACACCCAACACTGCGCTGTAAAGTCAGGGTGACTGTTTGGTATCATCTAAGCAAAACAGAGCTTTTACAAGTACCATTATTTGTCATTGTACTGCAATCAGCCAGTAGCTTTCAATGGTAAATTATAGATATATGAAGCAGTCAGAGTGATGGATATTATGCAGTCTGTTTAATAACATTGCCATTTTCGTGATCAATATTACACCATTAAAGCAATCAATACTTGTCATCTAGGCAAAGACTTTAACCTGAAATGATTCAAACCTGACATTTAATCACATTCAACACAACCACGCTTGACCAGGTTTATTATCATACTCGAGAAGAAGCTCATTATTTAATTATTGCAAATGGTTAAACATGGAGAATTAACTAGTTCCCGTCGACCAGGGTTCCCTCTCCGTTTGGTTAATGACTACACAGATTTTATTTCCAATAATATATTAATTGTTAGGGGTATCTTATCACCATTTTGAAATAGAGACCATTTTACTGTCATCTCAAATGTGCTTCTTTTACATCCAGGAAACTAAATCGACTGGAAATAAAGACGCCGCTCATAACAACACGGCTTCAATCCAAAATTTATTCATGTGCATTCTAAAAACCCTGTCAGTCAAATTCTATTGCAGATATGCTGCGTGTAAATCATGTCATGTTATTCTGATTTGGAATAAAATACACAAAAGTCAAGCTACCATAAGCCCGGCATGTCTCGAAAAACCTACATCAGTAGAAAAAAAAAGCATAATATCATGTTGTGCTGCATTATGGGTGGGCTGTGTCAGAGGTAGTCTGGTTAGATTGACAGTGTGGAGTTGGATATAAAAATAATGAGAGAAATCATTTTATTGGACTGGGCACTTTGGTCGGTTCGGGGGAAGAATGTCAAATCTTAAGCAGACCTCGAAGAAGTTTGTATTCCATTAGATTTGATAGGATGAACACACAGTCTGGGTGCAAAACACAGCCTGAAGAGGAATTGGATCTTTTCAGTGTGTTTTCAAATATCAGATTTGTTGGGCTTTAAAATGTGGAGTTATGACACGACTTAACGGTTTGATATTTAAGCTTTGACAGAGCTTGTATCCTTGCATTTACCTTGTGTTGGACTCTGTTTTGTGTTATTAGTTGACATGAGCCAACACCGTCTCAACTCTAATGACTGTTACAGCTGCCTACATCCGTGATAACAGCCAAGTCATGGCGGAGGCCGAAGTGTACTGAGACCAAATCCAAGACCGAGACCAGACCAGGTACACAGTAACAGCACTGTGGAAAGTTTTTCAATACCCAAACAAGACCAACTCTCCTATCTGCCCTCATGACCATCCACTGACCCCAAAAGACATGTAGGTCAACATTCCTGTGCAAATTTGACACCTCAACCCTGATTTGACCTTAAGGATGATGTCCAAACACCTTGTCCAAGAGCTGCCCAAGTGGCACCTAAACACCAAACATGAAGGAGTTATTGCAATACAACAACACTCCTGCATGCAAAAAAAAAAAAAGACTAGTATAGTATGATAACAGCCAAACTACTGATTTTATTTCTATAAACCTGAATTAACAATCATATTTAAGGTGACTGAAAAAAGCTTGGACGTTTATCTGTCTTTAAAGTTTGCAACACCCAGTCTGGGAAAGATTTTATTATAGATATTAGCGTACTTTCATATAATCTAACTCTATACACATTGGCTACAGAGCATCATGTGTGTGTGGCTCCTGGCTGTCTTGTTGGTGTTTATCATGAGTGACAATATATCGTAGAAATAGCAGTTTGTTACCATGTGGTGTTTCATCTTCATCTCTCACTTAGTTAACACTATATAAGCTGTGTTATCTCTGTCTACAGCAATCGAGATATGCAAACTATGGGCATATTTACACCTCAAAGTTCACATCAAGTTTTTGTTCCACTGCTTCATTTAGCTTTTATACTAGGTATCCTCCACATCTAGCTAGGTGGCAAATAGCTGGCTATCAAATTAAAAGTGCACCCTGAAAAGTCTAGACAGTGAGCTAACATTTAACTATGGCTTCTTCTCTAAAAATTAAAACAAAACACATGATTTACGTTAGTCAGTAGGACTTGTACATCAAATCACAGTAATGATGATGAAAAATAAACCAGACAACGCTCAGCCGGTTTACTGTTACTCCTGCGGTTGTCTTGAGTTAAATTCTGAACCGTCTTTGGCCAAAACCTACAAGAAACACAGTAAAAATACAGTCCTTCAAAAACAGCCCCTGAGACCCCCGACCAATCTCAAGTAGTGCGACTCTATGTAGAAGCTCTGGTGTGTTTTTTTTTTTTTCAATGACAATCCTTATGCTTCCACTTGACTGCCTTCGTTCTCCTCCTCTGCTCCTCAACATCAGATATACTGAGTAACCGAAGCTACTGTTAGCTTACATAGGGTGGAAATAAAGCGCTCCCAGCATCACACAGACATCACAAGAACACTGAGCTAAGAAATATTTAACAGAATCTGGGTTTTTAGTCGGTAGCATTTATTGTGTTTAGTTATGAGATTCTTTGACTTGTCCCTTATGTATATCACACATATGGCCCACATTAAAGCCGATGCACTCTGTTCTGGTGCCACTTCATCCAAACAAGCAACACAATCCCTCGTCGCCTCCTCATGAACACAGGACAGCATGAGCCTGGGGGTATAATTACATCACTTTAAGATCCAAAGGACTCCTGTCCACCAATCTAACTAAATGTGCAATGTCCCTTGACAGCATCATGCACACTCTTATACACAGCAGCTTAGTGCACACTGGCACTGGGAAACCCACACTCTATGCACAAAGGAAAGATCGTTTACAGCTAAATTATGGACAAATTGAACCTTGAGAGAAGAAGTTCAAAGGCAGAGCTGGAGCTGAATGCAGAGGCGGGCTCCCTGTCTTGCACAAACACTCACACTTATGGCCTTTCAGATAGCCGAGCATCTCGTACACAAGCACACACACACACGCATGGGATTTACCTCCCAGACAAAATATATCTTCCATGTATCTCGTATTTTTTGTTGCATATAAACACTGTGGACGCATCAGAGAGAATTGCATCTATTGTGCTGGATTCAGTAAAGCAGGAAGACAGATGAATATGTATTCATATAATGTTCCCATGCAATGTTTTTTTTTTCCCCCTATGTGCTTGTGTGTGTCACTGCCTTTGGACATTAACATTTTTCAACGCGGAAGCTTATGCATCTGTGAATGAGAGACTGTGTGTGTGGGTGCATTCATTCTGATTATAGATCGTGGTATTCCGCCTCCACCCTGACACTTTGGTACGTGCCCATTACTACCACTGAGAGTGAAAGAAGCAAAGGAAGCAGCGAAAAGTGAAGAGGATGCCTCTCCAGTCAAAAAGATACCACCTTGTCAAACCTAGTAGTGATGTAAAAAAGTGAGGGATGTGACACAACAATCAAAGCTATGCAGGGAATAGGTGGAGGTTGAGGAGTGGCGAGGGGGAGGAGAGAGAGAGACGGTCGGGGGGGTGCAGGAGGAACGGTGACAAGGCGGAGGAACAGGAGGGAACATGGGCAGATGTAGGAAATAAACGAAAATATTCTAAAGCTGTTTTTTTGAAAACTTTCTGCTGGTAAACTGAGACTTGAAACTGCTGATGCTCTTTTTATATGTAGTTTCAGGTTTGACGTTTTGGCTTCATTGACATGGGAGATCTCCAGTAATATGCCATCAAATCAGAATCCAGCACTGGCTACGTTTGCTGCAGACTCATATTTCACTATTTTTCCCAGGTATGACTCGATTCAACAAGTTTATAACTTCGACTTAAAAAAAAAAAAAAAACACCACACATTTTCAGATTAAGACGTTTGGGATGTGATGTTCAGACTTGCTATTCAGAACATGTTTGGGTTATGGAGATTTTAGTACAGGTTGTAACACACAGCCTCCTGTTTGTTCACGGTCAGCCCTGTGTACCTGGGTTGGATATTCATGCTCAAAACAAAACTACACTTTTCTGGAGCCGCATATTAGCAGACTTTAGGGTACGTGTAAATAGCAAAGTAAATATTTTACATCAAAAAAACTATATGTAGTAATCAACGGTGAGATGCATATTTCGCCATCATGATGTTTGTCCATTTAGAAGATAATTTTGCAAATCAAGGAAATCACGGTTTGTATCAGGCTGTAAATACATGTGATTAAGGAGACTACACAACAAAAAGCAGTGTAAATGACCATATTGTCTCCTATAGCTGATCAGACCTGTTGAAAGTGTCATTTAAGCTCTCTAAATAACTAGTCTTGTAATGTTTTTTGGGTTTTTTTTTTTTAATCTCCTTTAAGACTTTTTCACATGTTCTTGAAAAACAAAGTGAAAATCGTTTGAGATGAGAGATGCAGTCAACTAAGCTGCTTGTAAACAGGAATATTCATTATCATTATCTATACGAATCGGTAGAAGTAATGTCATTTTCAGAATAAAGGCAAAAACCAGGGTGATTTGAGCATCAAAGCATCATCAGTGGGTGAATCCAATTAGTCCATCTTGCTCAGAAAGGTTCCTAACTCAATGAAATGACCCAGATTTATCAGAGATTCAGCCGAGATAAGAGCTGTCGGAATTCTCCAAATGCAAAGGAAAGAAGCTTCAGCACTTTAGTAGCTCCTTGAGCATACAAAAGCAAAGGAGAGAATGTCATCCCACAATTCACTGTGGCGACATGGGCCATATGACAGATATGGCAAACATTACCCATCTTATGCCACAACTTACTAATGTTTTGAACTTTAATCAGTAGCTGAATATGAACATGACTCTACAGGGAAGATAAATGCAGCTCAATCAAGCCCAGAAGCGTGGCAGATGATGTTTTTAATTTAATAGGTAAACATAGGAATGGTCAGGAGTAGAAGTGTAGATGTGTAAACCTAAGTTGTGCTCAGTTTGAGTAGATAACCTATTTTCACACAACCATACTAATTCAGGGTGACACATGTCAGCTTAGCGGGAGTGATTGACAGCTTTCATAAAGGTCAACTCACTATTATACCCGTTTGGAAATCCAGTCTCTGTATTTTACCCATACAAACACACATAACCTACCACTAGCATTATCAATTAGCATTAGCATTTAACACATTAAGAACCAATGAAGACGCTGAGGGATCAACTCTTGATCTAGATCTTTATCAGTAACTTAGTCAAAGGCACTAGTCCTTTATTTATTCCAACAGCAACTATGAAAACGAATACTTACTTATCACAGGTTGCTTATTGTTTATAGCCTGTATTAAACAACAAGGATATGCATGAGGTAAAATATCCAAGATGCACCTTTTGTAGTTCTTCAGGATATTGTGGTTTAACCTCAGCCAACCGAAATAACCGTCTAGTTTAAGAACAGCATTGCAGTGTCTCTTTCTAAATTCTTACGAATCATCCTTCCTCTTCAACCTCATGACAGTTTCCATCAAGGTTAAGGAGAAGCAGTTACAAAAAGTAAATAGGAAGTCATTTTTTGGAGTTTTCAGATGCACCCAGTGTCTGTACTAGCTGAATCAACACCATTTCAGATCATTAAATCTTACTGGGTTTAGCTTCCATAGGTATATTTGAAAGTTATTCGTGCAGTTTTAGACATAAAAGAGGATAGTGGGTGATTAATTGCATGTGACGGCTG
>JAPQRQ010000011.1:10310924-10325969 GCA_037367365.1 Apogon talboti | reverse complement strand
TATCCATATGGCAGCAGCTGACCAAACTGCTTTGGCAGAGCATCAGAGCTCTTTATTCTCAGCGCTAATAAAAATATTGGGTCATTTTTTTTTTTTTATATTTGAAAGAAGGAATACACCATATAGCCTCTTTAAGGGGAAATAAAACACACAAAACGCACATGCATGTGTGTAACAGCCAAACTCTCCCATCAAAAACTTGATTTTTTTTAAAGCTAGGAAACAGAGCCAAGGGGAGGTGCATGAATAGTTTCCACTCACACCACTTCAGTTACACTAACACATGAAACAACAAAGGTAATTATCGATTTTTCTTCCCCCTGTGACACTAAAAATAAAAATACTCCGTGCACAAGCTACAAGTTTGGTTGGGAAACTAAATGGTACATGCATCCACACATAAATTAAAATTCACTGTAGCTTTGTATCCCATCAGCAGTGGGAAAATATTCAGACACGCTCAGTCAGCAGTTGTTCTCTGTGGAGGGAAATTAGTCCCATTTATGGCATCTGTAGCTCCCCACAGCTTCCTACCAGAGAGACTCATTAAAAGGGATCTCACACACCTCAGCGCACACTTAATACAAATACAAGCTTAAAAAAAAAAAAAAAAAACTAACTGTATCAACCCAAGCACTTACGAACAAGAGAAGCACACACGTTAGTACAACACACGCAATCACAGGACACAGACGCAAAACATCCACAGTAAGTCTGTGGTTTCATTCTTCGCTGACATGAAATAAAGCCGGGCTAAAATTAAACAATTAAAATCCCCATGAGTGTGTGAGCAACACCTGCGCAGGACTCCTATTATCCAGCTGTTGGGATGATTAATACAGAACCCGTGACCTCAAGAGAAAAAGTCCAGGAGGGAAGCTACACAATCTCTTAACACACACACACACACACGCAAACATGTATAAATCAATACGCGGTGTATGTGTATTATTATATATAGTGTGAGAATGTGCACAGACGGATTTTAAAAATACAGTATAAAGGGTACGCAGTCCTGCATAAATGAGTCAGCTTTCTCTTAACCTTCTTGGTGTGCTGCCATATTTGTCACCGTGTGTGTGTGTGTGTGTGTGTGTGTGTGTGTGTGTGTGTGTGTGTGTGCATCATGTACTGCTTGCGACAGTGATGACAAATACATGTAGGTAGCACTGGAGGCCTCATTAATAAAGTGAAGCGGTGAAAGGCAGGGCCACAATAGCAAACAGGCTGCAGCCTTCACACACATGGGTATGATGCAAGGACGTAAAAGGCGCACACGCCGACTTCATGCGGACACGGGTTTACACACATATGGATATGTGTCACTCCATATTGCACACAGTGGCTCTCCTCGCTCGCACTGAGTCACCCGGGTAGCAGCCAGTGAAGCAGACCGAGTGGTCAGTATATTACGAGGGCTGACAGACGAGTCAGTGGGTTGGACGGGCGCGAGGAAAGGTCACGCACACGCACACACTATCACACCGGAGTATTTTTAACTTGCTTATCTACATTCACACATTGGATCCCTGCTGCTAACCGCGCTGTGTCGTGTGTGACTGTTCTTAAATGATCCGGGCACTGATGAATGTACACTAGTCTGCGGCTTTGAATAGAAATTGACTGAGACAGATGGTCCCCAGTCTGCAGCAAAGGGAGCAAAGTGAAAAGAGAAAATGAATTGAGCACAATGCATGACTAGTAGGAGGAAAGTGGGTGAGTTTAGATAGATACAAGAGGGGAGGGAGCCGAGACTGATAGATAGATAGATGGATGGATGAAATGAGGACACCTACGAGGAATGAAAGTGTACAGTGGGAGTGGAATGAGGACAAAAGAGAGCTAAGAGCGTGTGGTTTAGATAGAGTAATCAGGGAGGGACGGGGGCTGCGACGACTGTCACTCTCCGCGGTTTCTGTCCCTCCGAGCTCTTCAGCGTCAGGACGTCCAGATTCAGTTTCCACCAGGCCTCCTTCATTCTGTCCTCCAGCTCGAGAACATTTCCAAATAAGCGATTGCAGCAGCGTAAAATGTTCATCGTCAACACGGAGGAAAGCAGATACGCCGTAAAGAGCAAGTTTGTAATGAGAATTCGGTTTTTTCCTCCACCCCCCCCCCCCCCAACGCAATCAATAGGGTGAGAAATATCCTGTGATGTCTTGGATCTCCTTCAGCCGCTGTGGGCCACCGCGGATGTGTACAAAGCAGTCTGCAATCCACTGAAGGATGCTCTGTTTGTGTAAGAGCAAAGACAAATCCTGACACCTTCATAAAGGAGCAGTGTGGAGCATTTACGAGGATTTAGGAGGATCTATGTGTAGAAAAGGAATACAACCACAGGGCTGGGTCGTATCGCAAAAAACTAATAGTATATGTAATTTTATATCACAATTACAGTGGTTTCTGTCAATTCAAATAAGAAATCGTTAAAAAAATATAGATCAATAAATACATAATAATAGAAGCAACTTTAAATTTGATCATGTTTTTCTTTTATTCACTATTCTATACTAACAAAACCATCAAGTTTCATCAAGTGTCCTCCATGTGTATTTGTGACAGAAAAATGTGCCATATTCTCCTTCATTTTATTATTGTTATACAATGTATGTATGTATATATGCAATACAATATTATGTCATCTCCATGGAGCCCACCATACTGTCTGACAGACCTGTTTATTAATATTAATATTAATATTAAGATAAATTACATTTTCTATTATGTTTCAGTGTGGCGCAGAGGCACAGAAGATAGGTCAAACACTAGAGGAGGTTGATGGCGTATATGCAACATGCAATTTCATCTCTAACTTAAAAAAAACAAAAAAAAAGAGACATTGAATCTTTAAGGCAAGACACAAACTTGAAAGTAATAACTAAGTAAATAAGCGGTGTGTGTATATGATACTGGGATGTTTTGCTGTATTGTAATAAGGTGAAATTCAGCAGAGGAAAAAATAACACTCAACCCATGTCTGGTCTAATAAACACCTGCCACAGCTCCTGTTAAGTATGGGTTAGGCCTGGGTCGTGACTGAGCGGGAGCGACAGGGAGATGAAGTGGGCGTAATCTTCTTGGAATACATTAAGGCCTAAATGCGTTGCTGACCGATGCATCTCTCATGGCCAGATGTGTTGAATAATTATTTCCAGGAGGATGATTATAACGCGGCAGGTAGTTTCCGAAGATGACTCAGTAGTTTCATAGTTTATCCCAGCGGCCTACACAGTCTGAGGGTGTCCAGGATGAGGTAGGACAGGATGTCTTCACTGGCGAGGATTCAGAGACATGATAACATTTCATCCTTTGAGACTACATGGCATTCAGGTTGAAGCTTTTAGGAAGTAAAAGAAATCTGGCTCTTCTTAACCCTTTACAGGGCACTCATAGAAATACTCTGAAATTCATAATGTCAACCTTAGTGTGTTATTGGAGGACCTGTCAAGACTTTATTACTTTTGTGATATTTTTCAAAATGTTTTATTGGTATGTAGAAAATCAAGGTCAATTAAGTTACCATATTTGGTTCCTTACCCGTAAATGGCAAAAAAAACAAAACAAGATGTAAATATAAAAAATAAAAGAGACCAGATGTAAGGTGAAAAGAACGTCACTTTTAGAACATTAGACCAACATAAGTGCTGATCCAGACACCTGTCCACATCCACATTATCCCTTTGAACATCATTACTTACATTAGTACCATTACTTCATGGTTCCTAACAAAGCAGAGGTGGACCTAACAGACCCTGTAGACCACACTGGACCTGAGATTGTTGACTCACTGTCCTCACTGTAACTGTCACGTAATGGATGCGGAAATTACCAAAAATAGTCACTTGCCTGATATAGGGTAAAAGTAAAACAGGATCCTGTATTCTAAAGGGCTCTTATAACATTTAAGGGTTTATACAAAGCATCAAAAAGGAAAAAAAGGAGAGCTTTTTTTCTTCTGTTTATCTTCATATTAATAGGTCAGCAAAAAAGTAGTTAAAGCACTGACACACACGTTCCACATATACACATATTTCATTTAGATCTCATCTTTATCGATTACAGGGACAGACAGAACAACCACATTTAATTACTTCTGTGGTATTCACTGGGATGATATTGTTTTCACACTTCATGTATTCCATTTAATGGGAAAAGGACACTTAAGTTTGGTACAGCGGTTGCTGCTGAGAGTTACTGTGAGAACGTCTTTACTTGTCTTCTGTTACCCTGAAACAATTTCGGCTGGCAGATATGAGAAGTGCTCATACGGCCTTTTTGTTTGCGCGAGTACTTTGTGTGTGCGTAGTCATGTTTTCTGCTGGCACTGCACCTCGTTTAATCTTTATCTTCTCTGCCTGAGCTCAGTGATGTTGGGGATTTACATTGTATAGTGTAGCTGTGTTGCCGTTGTGATCTCCTTTGGCTTTACACGGCAGAGCGTTTTTGATTCGCAAGTTTGAAACCGGCCTCGATGCGTCCGCGATGGCGACCGAGTGCGTCCCCGAGCCCGTGACGGCAAATAAAAGCACATCAGGTCAAAGTGTGTCGTCGTAAAGACTGCAGACGTCTGGTTTTATTCTGTGTGGAGCCTTATCTTTATTTGGGGACCTTACTGCGGTTTCATTTCAGTGCAGACGTTAGCAGGGATCCTTACAGACTGAAGCTAACCGTAACTATGCTTTGTTGCCTTTGAACTGAAATTAGAGAAAAATGTGACTTCACAGAAACCTGCTGTTGATTAGTCATGGCCAGAAGGAGTAGGAGCTTTGAAGGTCCCACAGCAACTACTTTAAGAGCACGAAAAATCCCCCCTTATAGACACTATATGGACAAAAGTATTGCGACACGATGAATTCGGGGGTTTCTTGTCTAACAGTAGTCTGGGTTACAAAACAATTATCTAATTTTATATTGTGATAAATATCATTGCATGGTTAGTTTTGTTTAAATCATTATCTTTGCTACCAAAATGCCTCAGAAACTCAATTTCTGTTAATAATTTTGGGGGGTTTTTTAGCCTTGACTATGATTTTAAATGTTCTACCTCTAAATTTCTAAAATATTTTTCATGCTCTAACTGGAAACAATAATTCTCTACCACAACTAACCATCTGCTTTCTCCACATCTCACTTAGGAGGAAAAATGTCCCCTTAAACTTGAAGGAAATATTGATGTTTATGTCTCAAATCAGCATGAACAGGACATCTCACAGCTGTAGCCATGATGCGTCCCAATATTTTTGTCCATATAGTTTATAAACATCAATATTTCCTTCAAGTGTAATGGGATATTTTTATTCCAAAGTGAGATGTAAAGAATGTAGATGGTTAGTTGTGGTGGAAAATTATTATTTACAGTCAGAGCACGAGAAATAGTTGAAATTTAGGAGGTAGAACATTTCAAATCAAAGTCATGGATTAAAAAGAAATAAAAACATTAAGCAAAATTAAGCAAAAACCATCTCTGAGGCATTTCAGAAGCAAATATAACAATTTAAACAAAATTAACCAATGCAATGATATTTATCACAATATAAAACTATATTATAACAAGAAAAGAAACACCTGAATTGTCCATATAATGCATACCTATGCACACACTCATACCATGGTCATCATGTTGCACTCACCTCCCCCCTTTGCATCATCTTTCCCCCCACCAGCCAACCACAAGTGCATGTTGGGTCATGATACGTCCTGGGGCAGTCAGAGTAATGGGGCTCGTGCTCCTCTGCTTTATGTGTGATGCGCGCCACAAGCACAGGCAAAACAACCAATCAATTGGACAATCGATGGCGGTGACGTTTTAAATGGCTGTGTCTCATCACATTAGTGTACGTGCATGTGTGGCGCAGTGCAGAAGGTCATTTGACCGCAGGGTGACATTCAGAGGCAGAGGATTGTCAGTCATTGAAACAATTGTTGAACTTGACTTTCCTAAACAAATAAAATCAAGGCTAACGTCATTGTGAACCCACGGGCAAGTTCTGTTTTTAAAGTACGAGTTAGCAGTGTTGAGGAGTAACTACCGTTTAGAACCTGACTCCTATATTTATTCATTTTCACATATAACACATGACGGCTCATAGATCATTTGATCCTGGGTTATTATTGAGTATGATGTGGATATGTTTGCAAAAACAGATATTTGTTTTCTGCTTTTGGGGACTGCATGAAAAGTGTCTGAAAAGATGCAAAAGACACATTACAAAGTGGAGATTTTTAAAAGGAAAAAGAAAATGAAGAGATAAGAAAACACCGGCGTCATACCCCAATTCATACATCCCTATTATATCCCTGTATGGACGAACATGAAACGTCAAATATAGGTCATAGAAGTCAGTGTTTTACATGAAGTAACAGTCAGTGCAGACACATTTGGAAGTGATGGACACATGTACCAGGAATGTGACAAAATGGACTTAATATTAAGAAAACACTTTGACAACTTACACCAACATTTCTAACTTATTGGAGCTCAAGTTTATATTGTTTTGTCTGAAAGCTGATGAATTTACCACAGAAGATTGGAAGTTTATGGGGTTTTCTTGTCTTGATTGTTGCACTGTCCTCAACTTCCAAGGGTGTTTTAACAGTGAGGTAAATGTTAGATGTGGACAAAAATTCTGTGTTTTAATATTATCCCAAACATGTTTGTTTAAGAGTTACTTAAAAAAACAAAAGTGCTGCTAATTGCAATTACAACTCAAAACGTTGGTGATGACTAAGGTGCATTTGAATATATAATGTTTTGTAATAACCTTTGGTACGTTTATATATTTTCACCAAGAGGAATAACTTCTTTTGGTGTACAAGTACTTATATTTACATTTACAAGTACTTATATTAGATATGTTACTTGTTACATTTTTTACATGACAATTAGTAATCTGTAACCTATTACATTTCATAATTAAACCTCACAACACTGAATATTAGTGCGCTGATAAGAGACCACTGCCTTTAAAAACATAACATCTAGCTCTGGTGTACAGTGGACTTTATCTCCCTTAAGGTTTTACATTTTCTAAGCTGCCAAATAATTGGTACTCTCCTAAGACTAAGCTCGAACAAGCATTTAGCTAATATGATATTAAAACTATAATTAGCATTTAGAATAGGACAGGATTGGAGCCTTTTAAATCTTGTTTTGGACTGCAGATAGGAGAGCACTGCCTCACAGTCAGTGTGGACGGGAGGACTTATTACACTGACCAGTAAGTCTATAAAAGGCTCACATGCCCTTATGGACATATAAAGAGACTGATGGAGGCTGGAGCGCAAAAAAAAGTGTAAGTCATGTGGGTTGCTTTATGGCAGTGAACACAGGGAGGACACTGCCGGCATCGCTATGAGGTGAAATGGATAAAAAAACACATATAAAGTAATAGTACATCTTCATTTTCAGTGTAGTCTATGACAAGACAGCACACAGAGACTCAACCGGGAGGATGGAGTGCTATCGCCTTTATGACAGCAACACAGTTTATAGCAAATGTGGCCTTCATTCCAAAACAACAGCATTAAATGTCACCAGCCCAGACAGAGTCTGTTTGTTTGAGGGTTTTCAAAGTGTGATCACAATGTGAACTAAAGAGGCTTGTGTTTAAAGGTGCTACCCGAAGCAACTTGAGACTCAAACAGCTGGCGGTTATTACATAATCAGATCCTCTCCTCTCATCTACATGACTGATAGTGCTTCCTCCCTCCCCTATCGCACGTCTTTCCTCCTTTCACTTCTCTCCTCTCTTGTGGGGGATTGGAGTTAATCTGGTGCCAAGATTCTCTGTAATCTGATCCAATTCCCTTTCACACTCACAACACACACAACTCTCACCCGATACGCGGCTGATACGACCGCAGAATAACACGGACGCGCACACAAACAGATGAGCTCCGTTTCAGCGGTGCCACTTCTCTAATCCTTTGGCTGCAGGGAGCTGCCAAAGTGGCGGTGCTCACCCACCCGATCACACACAACACCCAGGAACAAATTATACATGCACACAACTAATGCACACGTATCACATGCATGCACACAGTCGCATACGCGCCCACACGTTGGCTTTCACTCCAGCTCTAACCGGAGTCATCTTGACCAGAATCCTTCGTTCCATTTACAGATTCCTGTGCTCACCCTCCAATTTCAGCTCCTCTGCTGGATTTAAGTCGCTCAATTACCGTGTCGTGTCTGTCCATCTCCCCCAGCAGCCCTCACATTCGCTTGTCATCTCACACCGCAACTTCATTTTCATGTCAAATCAATTTAGGAGATATAACAGATCTAAAAGATCCGGGGAAAAAAAAACCACGAACATTTCACACAAATCCACGAAGATCAGATTTAGACCACGCATATCCAAATTCATTAATACAGGCATTTAGAATAGTTAAAGCCATTAATTTGCTAATGCATTTGGCCAAAAAAAATTTTAAGTAACCATGAAATTGATGCCCTTTCATCCTCGTCATTTGTCATAATTAAACTATTCATCTATAAAACCTAGAGTATATGAGATCCCGCTGGGCTGAACTGCAGCTGGAGTGAAGGGTCAACGGCACATTATCCTCCACTCATATTTTCATTTTCATATTAAAACTGTTTCATTGTGGCCATTACTTTAAAAGAAAACACACAGGAAATTGCAAATGTCAATAATTAACAAATGATTAACTTATGGATGAAACTCCCTGTCAGATATCAGCAATTTTACACTGAACTTTTACTCATTTTTGGGTGATATCCCACATCTGGGTTGTTATTTAATTTTTGTGTCCGTTTCTGCTTCATCATGTACAGGCAGTCCAGAGAAGAGTGAGATCAATACCTTTCTCGTGGTAAAATTTTTTCCCCTAATGCCAATATTTTCCTATACAGTATCTTACATAGTGGTTTCTCCCATAGGTCCCTCTAAATTCTAATTATCATCTCACATATGCCCTACATATTTAGTATTATGATGCCAACGTAGCCAAAATTCTCACCGGGATCAATACATATTGGATCTATTGTGTCATTTTCCTCTATATTTTCTTTGCTATATACAGTATGTGGTGATTATGTTCAATAAAAACATGACTTTTGTACATTATGTAAATCCTATTAAAGAGATTGATGACATTACTTGCAACACCAAGGGGTTCTGGGTACTTAAGACGACTTCCCTTCATATGCTTCTCTAGAAGTGCGTAAAGTGCACAAAAGGTTCTAAAAAACCCTAATGTGATAGCTATACAGTGCACTGTTTACACTGATACATGTGTGTTTACATTGTTTACACTGTTACATTTGCATACCACTTTGTATTATTAAAATTTTACCCTTTCATACAGTACCTTTCTAATTTGCACATATTTTCGATTGCACACACTATATATATATATATATACACACACACACACACGTAATTTTTTTTTAAATGCATGTCTGTATCTTTTGTGTAGTTATTTAGATGTAAGTGCACTGTTGCAGGCAGAGACCACCCAACTGGTGTAATGAAAGAAGAAGAAACTTTCTTTCATTACTCATGTTGCTACATCTTTTTTCTTTGTTAAAATTAACATGAGCTCCAACTGTATCTGTGCAATGACTATTCTATTCTATTCTATCTTATTCTGGTGTGTGGATTTTTTCTTGTTTTTTTACTATACTTGGATTATCTAGCCCCCAGCAGGATTATTTACTATGGGATGAGCATATGTTAGCTTCTACTTCCATATTCTTTTTTACCCCCCCATGTTAATTTTAATAAATTCCATGCCTCAGGGGGAAAAAAGTCTGTTTTTCTGCCCACCAGCATTACTCCAGAGGAAAAACTTTGGAAAAGTGTGTATATTCCAGTTTTTATTTATTCACTTTTAACATATTACTCTAGGCAAACACATTTCCTCACATAGAATGAAGGTGTGGCAGAGGGCTCCAAATAGTGATGACCTGTCTTTCAATTAAGGAATATTCTAGTGGTTAAAACCTACATTAGTCAGTGCACATACATCATGAATGAGATGGCAATTAAAAGTAAAAGTAAGTGCATGGGGGCCAATTTCAATTTCAATTTCATCAATACCCTAAATTGTGGACCATGTGCTTGTGTGCTTACATAAACATTGTGTTGCAGTGTCTTGGGAATTGGACATTACTTGACTGCACTTCCACAACTGTTTTTACATGAAACTCCCAACTGCTTTGAACATTTGTACAGCTACAAAACAAAATTGCAAGTTATGTGCGTTTCTAAAACATTTGGATGAAATAACATGGGCTGTACTGAGTTGCCAGTAGGTGGTGGTGTAGGCTACATCACACACAGCTCTAATAAACACTAAAAGAAACCCAGGTGTTCTGTTATTTTCGGTTTGAGGAAGAATTCAGTCTCACTACCTGTTGTACCAGTGATACTCACACTTAGGAATATACAAAAAGGCGTTTCCATTTCCTCTGTGCATATTAACTCTTTTGCAAAAACCATCTGAATGAGTAAAAAAAAGTACATATATAAAATTAGGGACATTTTTTACAGTGCAACATTTCCAAATGTACATTGAAGACGTTTATGGAAATGCACATACTGTTGCATTTGGAGGAACTGAAGAGAAGAACTCAAGAGCAGAGATGAAGAAAATCTAACCAGAACCCTTATACTGACAGTGTATTTATATTTATATGACTTACCATGGATGTACACAACTGAGACTGTCACTACCTTTGTTTTGGAGTTAGCTAATGTCAGACATCCATCTTTAGGCACAAAACACCAACTTCACATAAACACAAATCTTCCGTAGTGCACTTTAAGTGTCCTGAGAATTGTGTCAGACAGATATACTCATAACAGGTTCTTGGTCTGCGATGAACTACGACGTCGCAGCCGAAACCCTGACTCAGCAGATTCCATTCTTTATCACAACAAAATTATAATGTGAGCAACTTATGTTACGCTGTACGGAGCAACCTCAGATTAAATCGTATCAAATATCCTGCAAGTAAACAACTGCTTTCCGGAGTGAGTTATTCACTCCTCCTGCTCCCTCTCTCAGTTCACGGCTCTCTGATCCGCTCCCTCTTCATCATTTTCGTCTTTTTCTCTCCAAAGCTACGAGTAAAAAGAGTCACCTTTTCCCCCCCCACTGCTGTTTGTCAGGATGTGGCACTTCTCCTTTTCTTTCAACACTGTTTTTCCGCATCCCTAGCATTCGGAAAGTGCTTTTTTTTTTTTACTTTGGAAATTCTAGGAAATTAAAGACGGCAGAGAATCGAGAGTGATGAGGGGTTTAGAGGTCAGAGAGACAGATGGCAGGAGACGGATGCAAGGACGGGGGACAGAGACGTGGTAAAAGGGACTTAGGAGGAGATGAGGGGAGGTACATGGTGAATGGAGCAGATGGCTGGACGACCGACGGAGACAAAATAAGGGGCAACGTTGGGAGTAATGCGTTCCAAAAGTACAAAAGTAATGCATTACAGTAACAGATTACTTTTTGCTGTAACGCAGTAGTGTAAGGCATTACTAATTAATTTCCTGTAATAATTTACTTGGTACATGTTCAATAGCACTTGCATTAAAACACACTTTTCGACATAATTGAATTGTTCAAATTAAAAAAAAAAAAAAGAAGCAACACCGTGAGACCTTAAGGAATCAAAAATACACTAAGGAAGTTCTATTTCCTGTTGGTGTTCAGCCAATGGGTGAAGACGGCAGAAGACAGTCCACTGTCCACATGGACAAAGTCATTATTAACCCTAACCCTGCTTTACAGAAGGTAGTTAGCGTGATCCCTGTGATCAGCAATGACAAGGTAAGCTAACGTTTGTAGGACTAGTTAGAATCCTTTATCAATGGAGGATTTACCTTTTACTTTTAAATAACTAACAAGTAATCTGTAATGGATTACAGTTTGGAGGTAACTTCCACAACACTGGTAAGAGGTAAGTAGAGATGGAGTCGGGGGAAAGAAATAGAGATGAAAAGAGAAGGGTTCAGAAAGGCTACAAGCAAAATCAAAGCACCTGTAGATTTACAGCAAGGTAACCTGATGGGTAGAGGTCTGGGCCAGAATAATGACTGAGATGTGTGATGCAAGAGTGATGAAAGGAGGGTCCACGAGATGCAGCTGGCTTTAACGGCTGCACACATACTGTGCATGTCATCACTAAAGTGCAGGGAAGAAGACGGAGCGGAGCAACAAAAGCCCTTTGAAAACATGGACGACGCGCCACTGCCTGCCCAGTGTCAGCGGTAAAGTAAGGCTTTTCTGTCGACCCATTATATCAGCGTTTATTGTGGATTTATAATAGTCCCATTAAGGCACAACAGGCACGGTCTCATCTAACATAATGGGCCAGAAACTCCATTTTCGTGTTTTTGACGGAGATAAAAGCTAAAGACAGGTTTGTCTATAGCTGAATCAAATAACCCACAAGTGCATCTGTAAAGTACATTATATTATACTATACTATACTGTCTATGTAGGGACATATGAGCAAAAATATGACCATGATAAACAATTTAACATAGTATAGATCAAAGTGTTATTTTCTTTTTGTTTCACAGTTGATTTTAGGCCCCGAGTGAACGTCGACAAAACCACATAATTATTTGTAGTTTTAAATTATTTGTAAAAGATCAAACTAGACAAAAACGACAACACAAAAGACAGCAAAAACTAGCAAGACAAAAGCATTCTGACTTTGTCTTTCACTGCTTATTTAGTCCAATGCCATTTTTTGACGAGATGAAAACACTGACAGTTTGACAAAATAAACCATAAAACAGAAAAACACATCACAAGAAATATAATTATTGCTACGATAAATACAATTATCATTATTGCTGCGTAATTTTATACTGTTATGAGTATTGTATTACAGCCCATTCTAACACTACTGACATTATTTAAGTGACGTTTAGTGCAATAAGCCAAAACATTTGCTTTGTTTCAGCCTCCAACAAGCTCTGATTTGTTCATTAACTTTGTTTTACATGAAAGTTACTGAAATAACTGGCTTTTTCACTTTGTTTTGACATTTTCATCCATAATCTACAAAATAGCCACTCTATTTTTGTTTACCCGAGAAGCATAATAGTGCCGGGTGGTATACAAGTATATTTTCAATGTACAGCAAATTGCACAATATTGCAGTGCATATGAGAGCCTTATTGACTGTGCATATGCTTCATACTTACAGTTATACCTTTGTAACACAATGTATGCGTGCATGTAATCTATGCACAGACATGATCCCACTACAGTCAATATTTGTATTCCAAGGCAGAGCAAGCTTGCATATCAATGTCGTTTGCTCCATGATCATTATTATTAATATTTTGTGAGGCCAAGCATATCCTAGAATAATAAAAGCCTTAGTGCTATGATAAATTATGAGATTAAAAAGTACTCTTTGTGCTAGAATAAGACACAAACCTAAATAAAAGGCCCACTCGTGTTCTAATGGTACCCCTCGTTCTCCAGGTTGGATTCCGCCGTCTCTATCTGCGTAAGTTTTCCCTATAAAGGGCGGTTATTTGTATGAGTAACAAGCATAATGTCCATTCTATGCAGCCGTACGGCGCAGATACTGCTCCGGGACGACGCTGATGCACTAAATATATTGATGTTTCCTATTGTTCTCGCATTACTATCAAATCCTATGGACTGGATGTAAGCTGCGAGGCCATCAGCCGGCAGCGTAATGGGAAGTGTGCATAGTCTGGAAGCACAGAAGCCATAAAGTGCACACACACACACACACACACACACACACGAGCTGTAGAGACAGAGGGGTAAGGCGATACAGGCAGATTTTAAATCAATACAGCCACAGAAGACACCTAACAGGAATTTACAGTCCAGGTGAGGAAATGCAGCATTGTGGGCTCATAAAATCTGATGTTTACTATCAATTAATTAAAAAAAAAAAAAACACATCACGGTGTAAAGTGCAGCAATAACTTCAGATGTACTGAAGGGACAGGGACAGGAAGCAAAACTCGGCACAGCTCAGACAACGTTTCTGCGGCCCGATTCTCCGTCAGCCAGGCAAACCAAACTGTCACATTTTATGACACCGCAAAACGCTCTCCTATAAGTTAAGTAAGTGTGATGGATTTTATCTGTTCTTTTCCATTTACCTCCCTGAGCCCTCAACCTTTTTCTGTCTACCTGCGTTTCCTGTCTGTTCCCAGTTTCTCCTGGCTGTTTATCTGAGCCCCAAAGACAACCCTGCCTCTTCGACTTGGCTCTTTGTTGAAATGCCACCGACAGCAGCTGACTTTGTTCCAGTGCAGTCAAAAGTAAACACCAGATGGGGGGGACGGCCACTCTCCGTGGCGTGCCGTTATCGTATGCAATCGGTGGTGTTTTTATGGATGGAGCAGGCACCGCATCAAAACGTCAAACCTAAACGCGTCATTTTCCACTTGTCGACAGCGATAAATGTTAAACAGTAAACAAAACTAAGCATCTGTTTGTGCCACTTCTATCATTGCGCCTTTGAAACTTGAATTTTTCCATCCCTGCCTCCTCCTTCAACCCAAATATTTAAGACTCTAAAGCTGTACCTCTGACTCTGTGCTGTATTACTACACCGGCCTTCCTCACCTCAGCCTCCATCTCTCTATCTACCCGTCTTCCTGCTCACTGCTCAATCTGTGCACCTCTAAATCATGCTGGGATGACTGTGTTTAACACATTTTCCTGCGGTGTTCTGTCACCGAGGCTACATATAGGATTACAGCCCTGATCTGGTTAGGTCCGTTTCTGTGGAAGAGAATTAGAATAACCTCGGTTACTACAGTATGTTTCCATGCACAAGAAATATCGAGTTTTTTGAGCAATAGCGATAAAATGAAAATTAAGATTCAGCTGATTCTGGCCCTTGCAGCTCGGTTGAGCTCATCTGAAGTACTTTATCCTCTTAAGACCCAGGATGCCCACAGGTTTTTGAGTTTTGGCGCTTTTTTTTGTAATATTTTATTTTTGATTTTTCACAAGACAACAACACAGTTACATACATACAAGATAAAGCGACCTCACCGGCCCACA
>JAPQRQ010000011.1:10256472-10273461 GCA_037367365.1 Apogon talboti | reverse complement strand
AACCCTTATTACTAGGGTCATTACTGACAGAAACACACTCAGACTGCAGTCGGTTCTGGTTTATCAATAGCCATAAATGTGTCAAAAATGACCATTAACGGAACACATAATGTAATAATAATAATAATAATAATAATAATAATAATAATACATTTTATTTGTTGGTGCCTTTCAAGTCACCCAAGGTCACCTTACAGAGAATAAATGTAAATGTAACCTTATTACTCCAGCACTGACAGCTATAGACGACCATCTGAACAAAATATACGTACATACATGACCTGAAACAATGACCTAAAACAGGTTTGAGACAACTCGTCCCATCGTCCAAAGACACGCACCTTAATAGGTTCACTGGTCAGTCTAAACCAAATGGCTCAGAAAACAAATGAATGAATAAAACTATGCAAGAAACTTATCTGAAAACATGCAAAAATCACCATTTACAGTGCACAATGGGAAGCTTTGTCTTTGACAAAACCTGAAGAAACACCCTGGAACCCCTCAGATGGTACGTATCAATGCATCATCATCTATTACCTAAAACATGCCCAAAATGTCCATTAACAGAGCACACAGTACAGGGGTGGACAGCCTGTGGCTTTGTCAAAAACATATGGAAATGAATAACGCTTACTTTTTACACATTTTGCTTTTCCTGTCACAACCGAGTCATTCTGATGTACAAATGTAGACAAAACTCCAATAAAAGTTAAAAAAAAAAAATAGAAGTAGAAGTAATGGTATACTGCTTTTTACTTTATGACACTGAAGGTTTTCATCTGTATTCTTCACTGCAAAGAAAGCCTTCACATACAGTCCACAATAATCACCAATGTCACCATTTTATCTGGTGTAGTTCTATAGTATCTTTGTATTTCTGTAAATGCGTCTTGACGTATTCCGTACAAACTAACCCTGAAGAGCTTCTTAAACAGTCACCACTTTGAGGTAAAACATATAAGGATATCTTTTGGCTGCAGACAGTTTGGTTTTTCTATTTCTGTCCTAAAATGGCTCTTCGGATAGAAAAGGTTGCCGACCCATGACATATTATAACGTTATTACTCTAGCACCGAAGGCTGGAGATTAGAGGCGTCAGAATCAGTTTAGTTCAGGTTCCACATTCAGTCCAATATGATCTGAAGTGGGCCGGACCAGTAAAATAATAACAGTGGAAAAAGTTAAATTAAATGAAACAACCTTAAATGTCTTCAGAAAAATTAGGACAATTTTAACAATGTTCTGCCTCAGTTTATCATTTACACATGTTCATTACAACCTACAGACAGTGGATCTACAAAGACACCAAACATTTAGGAACAGGCAGATTACAATTAATTCTCTTTAGACGTTTCAGGTTATTCACAGGTTTTGTGAGAGGATTGTTTGCAAGTGTACACATTTTCATGTAGAATATTTGCCGTTGTCATTCCTTATTGGTCATTATGATAGTATTTAATGGTCTGACCCACTTTAGTTCACATTGGTCTGTATGTGGAACCTGAACTAAAATGATTTTAACATCCTTGATTGGTAATATTTTCAGTGTAATTTTTGCATTTAACAAATACAACCCACAGGCCAGATTGGACCTTTAGCGGGCTGGTTTTGGCCCACGGGCCGTATGTTTGACACCTGCGCTGTAGATGATCATCTGACAAAAATAAATAAATGAATAAATAAATAAATAAATCTCAGAGGGCAAAAAAATGATTCCCTGAAACATATTAGAGTAATTTCTAAAAACCTTTACAGTCTAAAACAGTGACACCCTGTTACTCCAGTCCCATAGGCCTTTGACGACCACCTGAAAAAGACTGGAGAATCATCCTGAAAGCCCTCAGACTGCACTGATCAATTACCTAAAACATTTCAGAGGCACATCTGACAACACAGAAAACAGAGCCCAGTATAACCTTATCACTCCAACACTGAGGGCTGTTGTATCCTTAGAAACAGACTCCCACTCCTCCGACAGCACTAACCAATCATCTGAAACACCGTCATATCAAACTAAACTGATCATCCCACAGCTTTAATCAGTAGGTAAGATGTGATTTTTAAGATGGATAAAAGAGGTTGAATAACTAATCAAATGGAGGACACACACTCACACACACATCCACGACACCTGATCATAACTGACTTCATGCATTATCCATGTCATTACGATCATCTTAAACTACACATCAAAACACTGATCAATGTGATGGTTTTTCCTTCTGTTTATCAGGTTGACAAGGTCGATGCATGTTGATTTTTTTCCCAATGATACGACGTCCCCTCTCATTCCTCAAAGCACAGGCCTGATGATAGTAAGCAAAGGTTAGCTGTGGTTAACGGCTTCCAATAACAATATTATCCCAACCTCAGCTGATCCTGTCTGTTAAGGTCTCACTACAGAAGCACTCATCAGCTCAGAGCTGCAGCCGCAAACATATGCATCACACTCTGGGAGCTGGAGTCGTGCATTTCATATCAGGCTGCTGTCAAACCGCAGCTCTGTCAGAATAACGTGTCCAACTAGTCATTAAACTTCAACAATAAATGTTCAACTAAAAATATGACACGAGCCAACAGCCTGACAGATCCATGCAAGTTATTTAATTAGACTGTACAGTTTTATCTCAGCTGTTCATGTAATGGGACTAGGGCTGTGTATTGGTAAGAATCTGTCGATATATCACAATATATAATAATAATAATAATAATAATAATAATAATAATAATAATGGATTAGATTTCTATATAACAATACTGTTAACAAGGCAATGTTTGTTTGGGTTGTTTTGTCTCTTTTTTTAAAAAAAATATTATTTCCTGGTAAAACTGAATTACACCAGAAATATGCACTAATACGAAACAGATTAGAATTTGATCAGAACCGGATCTAATGCTGAAACATAAAGTGCAGTATTTGGATAATTAAAGTTTTAACATCTGGCTTTCCCTGTACAATAAATACACACACAAATAAAAGAAATAAACCAAATTATGTTTTACAGACATTACAGTTTAAGGTGCTGCTCAAATGTTCATATTCTATTAGTTGTGTAATGAATGCATGGTGTACAGTCTCTGAGTCATCCAACATCGGAACATTATTTTTGTGCAATCCCAACAAAGGAACTACCATCTGCCTCTTTAAGACAGTAAACAATGCTTTTAGGATGCTTTAAATAACCATTATTTAACAAAACAGTCTTATCAACTTCAAACAACTACATGTATGACCTGCAATATCACAATAGTACTTTTATAGTACAAAGAACAGAGCAAAATACCCACGTGAATATATATGAATAAAAGAGAAAATACCCACGTGACTATATAAATAAAGAGCTTCATAAACAACAAAGAAAACCAAAACTGAACCTCTGCCATGTCTGCATTTGAATAAATACCTAAAAATAGCGATAAAGTACTTGTTAACATCGATACAGTATTGCGATATATTGCGGAACCGATATTTTTCTTACACCCCTAGAGAGAAGAGGAGAGGAAAAGGGAAGAGTATATTAGTATTAGAGCAGAGGCAGACAAGAGCTGTGCTTGGTGAAGTGGAATCTGGGCTGATATGATATGATGGTCCAGCCTTTTTCTTCATCACACACATACTGAGGCCCATCACGGTCCAGTGCACTCCATTGTGATGAATGTGATCTAATGTGCTGTTGATATCGCCTCACGCCAATGTGAAAGAGGGAGACTGACGGAGAGCCCTGCTGAGCGTCAGTGTGTGAACGTGCGGTGAAGACTACCGTCCACTTGAATCAAACCGATGGATTAAAACACTCTTTTGAGGAGGGCAGACATGAATGTATGCGCAATCACAGATGTCTGAAGCAGCGTGCGTCCATAAGATGAATGGCAATGTGGATTCCAATAGGAACCTACCTACAATTGTAATGAACCTAAATGAAATATTAAAGTGTGTCTACAGGATGAATGTAATGGAACCTGTGAAAGGAAGTTATAATAAAATATTTAACTATCATTTGAGTCAATGTACTTGCACTTTGATGACTTCTATGGACAACATTAGCACTAACAATACACTATACAATGTGTTACAACCCTAAATCTGCTTTTGCGTTTCATAAATCTCTGGGCTTCTCTGTAATTATACTGCATTTTGATTCAGGTTGCAATCCAATGCCACAGAAGACCAACTAAGTGTTATTGTAGACCTTAAACCCCAGAACATAGAAGCATGTTTCATTTAGACTCCGGTGCAAGATAATTATTTTTATTTTAACCTTTTATTTTGACCTTGATAATCAGTAATATTCCTCTCCCCTTAGATAAAAGGTTAAATATCAGGCAAGTTCTGCTTTCAGAATCATACTTAAGTAAAAGCGTTATCATCAGTTATATCCGCCCGCTGCACAGAATTACTCCAAAGTCGTACAGAGGCTGAGATGAGTGTCTGAATGTGCAGGTGTGGATGTGTGACAGGAGACGTTCAGGGACAACCGTAAAACAGAGAATCACAGGCTCTGACAGAGTTAGTTTGAGGTTTTTTTATATGGTTTTACCTCTTAATAAAACCCCACCGAAAAAACAATAACCCTTTTACATTTACACTAATATTTACAGTATTTTTGCTGCTGCTTCTCTCCATCATACAGTCATTTCCCACATTGACCCCAAGCCCTGAAGTCTCTTAAATCTACCAGATTTTCCAGACAAAAATACCAATTCTGTAGGCTGTGTTTGGCACAATCCGACTGAACTCAACACGTCTGATTAGAGGCTGTAAAACTGATTTTTCACTCAAATTTCATGACTTAGCGTCGTACTAAAGCAATAATAAAAGTCCAATTGTACATCTGGAAATGGGCCTGAAGACTCAAAAAGATTTCCAACACTGGAAGTGACGAGCTGACCAATTTTCACCTCCAAAATGCGGATTTTTATTTTACGTATTTGTTGATTTGTATGGGCTTTGAGTCATATGATTGCATTTACAGCTCAAAAACATGGCATAGTGTAAAAAGTCATCGTCGTTGTGGAATGAAATAGTTTTATTTTATTATTATATATGATGTTTTGGGATTATTTTACAGTTGAATTAATGTGTAGGTTGCCTTTTACTACTCCAGACGTTTTAAGTGGAGCCCAAGTCATTTCGTTTATATACTGTTGGATAACTTAATGTAACGTTCTATAAGGTCGTCATTAGGTCACAAAGCCTCCTAGCCTTGTTTGTGAAGAAAGTTTACCCATCGAGGAACACCAATCTTGCAAATCTAAAATGTTTAATGACTTATGAATTACTAATCCTATCAATACATGTAAATAGTTCACATAAAATGCAGTTTTTCAGTTTCTGAGGGCCATCAGAAGGGACCCTTGGGGACATTCAGAGGCTCTGTTGTGCAACACTGATTCACCAGTAAAATCCACGCAGTTTGACCTATCACAAGGTTGTAGATGCTTCATTTTATAATGATATATGGAGCTGAAAAAGTCACCTTTTCTTCAGTTTTCTCTGTTTCTATAGAATACCCTTTGATTTTACTCTGAGGTTTTATGAAGATCTACATGATTAGTAAGTTAAAGATAGAAAAATATTTGATTTTCACTAATAAATGCAAAGTGAAGAGGATAACATTAGAATAAAGGGTGATAACTCGCTTAGAAAAGCTTAAATCTGGAGAAATATGCATTTGGAAGTCACCACAAAAATAGTTCAAGATCTTTAACTCATAAAGACATAGTGGTACTTTTGTGGCAATTCAAAATATTGCTGATTTATAACCACTTACTATAATATTATCCTCTGAATTTTGCGTTTATTCAGTGAACATCTGGTATTTTCGTTGTATTTAATTTACTGATGGAGATGCTCATAAAAGTTCAGATTTATGAAGAAGTTGAGGGTTTTTATATCAGAAACAGAGAAAACCCAAGAAAAAGTTACTTTTTTCAGTAAAATCTATCATTAACTGAATATAAACAGTGTGTCCATCCACTGTCATTGATCCAACTCCATGGGTTTTACTGGTGAATCAATGTTGTAGAAAGATGACGGTGTTTCCATGGAAACTATGGAGCCTCTGAACGTCCAAATGGGTCATATCTGATGACCATGAAAAGACAAACTGTATTTTACACCAATTATTTACATGTATTGATAGGATTAGTGGATCAACTGGTATTAAACAGTTTAGATCAGTAGATGGTTTTGGTCGACGGTGGATGTTTGGGTCTTTATGGGTCAAGATTAAAATCAACATATTTTCAGATCTATGGTTTTGGGGGGGGGCGTGACCTGACCTGACTACAGCTGTCAGACAAATGTAGTAGAGTAAAAACCATAATATTTACCTCAGATGTAGTCGAGTAAATGTATGAAGTTGCATAAGATGCTCGAAAAAAAATGGCCCAAATTTATACAAAATACAAAACTTTGCTAAAGGTACACAATCCATCTCTGTTTTAAACAATATATATTCATATTTATCAGTGTGTAGAATTATGTCAGAGACGTTGGGTATAATTAAAACAGCCATTTGTTTCACTTATGTATTGCATAGTTCTGTGTGTATGACTCCCACCTCTGTTCCAAGCACTTTAAAAATTCACTTCTCCTAAGCAAACAAAGCTAGCGCCGCTGCCACCCACATAATGTGTACTTAAATATTAGAATGGGCCAAGGCAAAGTAGATGTTTGCCATTAAAAATGTAAAAAGCGCGAGTGTGTGTTCTTTTGCCTCAGGACGACTTTAAATGTCATAACGTTTTTCTTACATTATACATGAAACAGCATTAAAACGGTGTTTAATTTAAGGCAACAACTGAACCGCTGCTGTTCAGCATCACCACTGTGTGAGGACTTACCCCTGTTTGCCACCATGACTTTCTTGATTGGTCGACACTCGCTGCGCGGGGCCGAATGGGCGGAGCGAGTGTGGAGACACACCCTCCTGACGGCCAACAGCCCGAGGCCGCCACGGACGACAGCGTACCCCAACATTCTGAAAGGGGAAGAATATGTGAGCTAATGACTTTAAAACATGACAAATCAACATAACAACAGACACACTTTTACTTTGTCACATTAGGATCGTACATCATTAAATAAATATTACTGCTGTCAAAACTTTGCATCTTAGCCAACATTAATTTTAAATGACTTGCATTATGGGTTTGCATTACACTTCTAGCCTAGCTTTGGCATCTGTCAACAAACGTGCTTTAATTTTCAGAGCTTGTGTAAGTAAGTGTTGTTTTCCTGCAGTTGAAGACATAGTAAGTGTTGAAATGACAACTTTAGACAGTGAAGATTTAAAGTGTACTTAAAGCAACTCAAACATGCTAAATAAGTTGGATTTACACAGATGCTTGGCAAAATAGCAATGCATATCATAGCATAATTGCCTAAGTCATATTTATTTCAGGTCATAGCCAATGATGCAAAATGAAGCACACAGATATCTCAGTTTGGCCAAAAATGCGCCATGGGCTACGTTCAGACGTAGCAGGTCTTACTGCACAATTTGGATTTTTTGGTGAAATCGGATTTTTTTGTGTGCTCGTTCATTCATATTACACTCCTGCTTTTTTATCTTTTTCCTGCATGATCACAGATGCATTAGTTAATAAAATGCCAATTAGTGTTTACGTCATTGAGCATGTTTCATCTAGCTATTGTAAAAATATTGCAATAATGCAGAGTTAAAAAGCCAGTTTAAGACCTCCAGAACCCTCAGGAAAACAAGGGTTAAACTTGTTCAATGGTGGTTATAATTCAGCAATAAGAAGGGAGAAAAATTGTAATTATTTATAATCTGTTTATAATGTATTGGCCACATTGTCAGCCCTATGTATAACTTCTGTGAAGCCACATTTGATTTTTTTTAGTTTTTATAAGGAGACTGAATAAAAGCTTAGTTGAATTATAATCATTACACAAGAGGTATCTGTAAAGAGATTAAATCTACTAAACCACCAGGTCATATCATATTATGTTATTGCCTAGGGTTGCTGCTGCCTCCGAACTTCATTATTTTTTACATTTTTCTAAAATACATTTTAATTGATGTTATACTGTTATATGTCATGCATCTTAAATTATCCCACAAACCAAGACACTGTATTTGTTGTAAAGAATAGAGGCCTGCAGCCACTTTATTATTAAAGGTACAGAGAAATCTTCTATTATTAGATAAGCCCTTTTCAGTTACAAAGGTTTGGAGTTGAAAGGATGCCAGTTTCTTTGAGAAATCTAAGGTCCCTCGGTCTTTGTATTATGATATAATCATCTCAGGTTTGCTATCAAAATGACTCAGCAGAGTATTATTGTTCAGCTGCGTTAAATATGCATGGCATCAATCTCCTTTTGTTTTCTTAAAAGACAAAGTACTGCTAAATTAATGATAAAGCATGGTGTTGATCGCACTGCATCAAAATTAATAAAAATGGAGTAAGGTAAAAGCAGAGGAGTGGATGCATATTCATACCGATTCAGCAGAAACAGAGGCAGTCGAGTGCTAAACTGACAAGAGCTGCTGCTGCTGTTTATCGGCAGCCAATCAGCTGCAGCTGTGTCCAATGGCAAGTTTCTGGTGTAACTGTGCAGTGTTTTTCCAAACTACTGCATCAAAATACTGACATAAATTCTTCCTCTCACGACAAAAATCACAAAATAAAACAGCAAGAGCAATTACAGTGTCTAAACTGCACAACTACAACCCTTCATAAATCCACAGTCTGTTAAACTACTCAGACCAAAACCACTGTCTCATATCTGAATGGGTTTCTTTCCACTTACTAATCCCAAAAAACACAAGCATTTACTTAACAAATGCACTATAACCATACACCACACATAATGATGCAAAGAGCTGCACAGAGATTGAACTCCTTAAATAGATATAAAATGTCTCATTTACCCAGGGAAATGTGGTGTTGTCACTGATGAGTACAGTGTGATAGTGAGCCCTGGGAAAGAAAGTGGATCCTCCTCCTTCTGGCCTCAATAATGCTACACCTCTGACAGGGCTTTGCTGCCACCCTGTGGTCAAACACCAGCACTGCACCCACTGAGGACAGCTCTGAAATAAGTCATGTTTGGTATTGGTAATCGCATTGTTTGGCATCAATATTTGCTAATAACAAATAAAACCAAAGTAAGTTTTCACATGCTTATTTTACACTTACTGCACAAAGAATACATGGAGGGACACTGCGAAGGAAATACTACGAGGGTTAGAAATCCAGCCAGCAACATCCTCTTAAAAAAACAACACAAAAATCAAGATAAAGTTAACATTTTTTTTAATTTGAGTCAGTATAGACTCTAGAAAAAAATGCCAATCCCCATCTTATTAAGTCCCACTCAAATGGGACGATCCTGGGGACAGAGCTATGACCTGACATAACCTGAGGACCACGGGTGGTTTATCAATTAAACCCCCATGTTTTTATTTTGTGCTGTACACTTGTAAAGAATAGGCAAAATCTATTATTTATTATCTATTATTATTATATTATTACTGAAATTATCCCCTAGGTCAAAAATGAAGGCTTTTTAGGTAGAAAAATGCTCCTTCCTGTGGGTACTGTGGCTGTCATCCACCTCCTCATCCACTTGAAGTGAAGTTTGGTCTTTCAGTGAACGGGTCTCTAAGTTATATTACTACACCAGACTCCTAAATTTGGAACCAAAACCAAAAAAAAAAACCAAAAAACCAAAACACTTAAAATACATTGCAAATCAGACTCGTTTCTATTAACACATGATCTCTATAAAAAAAAAAAAAAAGAGTAACAGTCCAGATATAAATTAATATCACAGATAACTACCACAGTTTCTACAAATTACCAGAGGTCCATGAGTAATAATAGCCTTGTGTGAACAGGAAACATAAGTATATCACATCCTGATGGGTATATATAGACCCATACCTCAAACCGTGCCTGTAAAATGCCCCCACAGCAAATCAGAGCCACCAGATATCCCCTCCTTATGCAGATCAAGCATCCAGACCTGGACCATGCTCTTTCCCCACACACTCATTGCCTTATCAAGTATGATCAAGACCCGTGTGACGGTATTCACTTTCCAAATCTGTGCAGACCTGTAGTGATCAGTTTTGGACTTATTTGAACGCAACGACGCATCAATCTATGCAGTAAGGGGTTTATGCATCGTAACCCTGCTATAATCCTACTATAATCTCTATAAATCTTGCTTTTATGGAACTGTCCACTGATTGTTCTTGCTGACAGTTTGCCTTGATTCTGACATTGTCTACAAATTTGCACTAATGAATGACCTTCACAGTTATGACATGTTTTTAAAATCAGACACCAATTTCATCACTGCTCTGTTTTAATTGTTGAGCAGTCTTTGTGAATCTTCCTCCAAAGTCACTCCAGTGTTTTCTCTTGCCATCTTAAACCAATATTAGAACCAACCAGGCAGGCTCAGTACTTTAAATCCATCTAACTCTGGCTTTAATATGATAATGACGTTGATTTATCTTTGCGGAAGCATTATCAAGTTATGTTTCTTCACCCATTTTTTCAAGATTTTGTAGAATAGAATAGAATAGAATAGAAGTGCTACTCCAGTCAGTGCAAACAATATGAATAAAAAACCAATGTCAGAAAATAAGAATAGCGCAAACAAAAAATTACCAACAAAAACTAAAAAAGTAAAATAACAAACTAGAATATAAAATTTAACAAAAATGTAAAACAAGAATAGAACTAAAAGTAGAATAAAATAAAAAAAATAGACATAAAATATGAATAGACCCAATATTTACAATATTAACAGTATTAACAGTATATATATATCTATGAAATAAAAGGGTTAAAGCTGTGTTTAAAGTTGTAGGAGGAAGAAATCAAAAAAGCACCAGAAGTGGAAGACACAATGTCCAAAAAACTGAAAAAAAGATGTGCTGTTACATGCCATTATAGAAGACTGCAGCTAAAACATCAGCTATTAGACCTGCTTTGTTGCCTCTGCTTTAACAGAGCAGTAATTACAGCCACCAATCATGATCTAGCATCTGTACCTCGCAGAAAACACCTGGACAAAATCCTCTGTAGTGGCGTAAATGTTCTACATCCTGAAAACACAGCCAAGAGGAGGTGCAAAGTCTTGCTTTACTTCAGACCGCATGAATTACAATACACTGAATGGTAATTATGAGTACTATGCATAAACAGTACGGTGCAGAAGTCTTAGGCCAAATGTATGTTGTTTTTGCAGGGTGGAAATGAACATGCATATCTATTTCTAATTATCTTTTCTTTAGATGCAACAAGATACAAATACGTACAGGAAATGTGTGCACACAGCCTTAAAACACACACAAAAAACTCAACTAAATGTGTTCTAAGAGTTAAAGTCACTATTTATGCTGACCTCTGACCCCACGA
Source organism: Apogon talboti (assembly GCA_037367365.1). Taxonomy (NCBI): domain Eukaryota; kingdom Metazoa; phylum Chordata; class Actinopteri; order Kurtiformes; family Apogonidae; genus Apogon; species Apogon talboti. Next base: position 10,262,055 of record JAPQRQ010000011.1, on the reverse strand, counting down.
CAAGAAGCAGCACGAACAATTAGAAACATCTGACATGTGTTGAATGACACCTGGTATAAAACAACAGAAAATAAATGCAATAAATCTCATATTGTCTGAACAAAAGGGCTAAATACATGTTAAGTGCAAAGGGAGGCCCCACTAAATACTGTTTCTGGTTTATATAAGATGGGTTTTTTTCCCTGAAATGTGATTTTTAATGCTGTACATATTTTTCCCATAGATCCAAATTGTATCTTAATACATAGAAATGCATATGTGTCGTCATTTTAATTTTACTAAACCACCAAACCTACTGCTGGACTAGGATTTTTGCACAGTACTGTATATCCGTATATTTACAGTACCAGCAGTTACTACAGCTCAATTTGATAGCACATAAAGTCGACTAACATCACATTTAATCCTCCTGTAAAGGTCTATAAGCGAGCTGCAAATGCACAGAGTAAAAAAAGAGATAGACACAGCTGGCAGGTTGCAACATGTCTCACACAGTGATACACACTTCACCTTATACGACTCTTATGTGGACTTAAATATGCTGAGCGACAGGTTCACCCGGATACCATGTCAAGAAGCAACTAGGTCAAGGGTTGCATTTATTTTTGGTAAAATATCCATCTTATTCAGAACTTTCTGCTATACTAACTGTGCATATGTATATGAACATTTAGTCAAGAATTAATGAGTGACCGTCGCTTAAATGTCAATGACTTTCTGACAGTGGAAGCTCAGAGTGAAACAGTATCCTACAGCAGATCTACACAAAAGCATCAGTATCACACTAGGAAACAGATAGAGTTTCTTTACACCTGAACACAGCGACAGATCGGGGGGGGGGGGTGACAACGACGACGACAATGTACCAAAGCAGAAAAACATCAACTTTTATCTGTGTCCTGCATCACCGGCAGGTAGAGAGGCTTTCACTGTGAATTCTTTTGTCAATCTATGAAAAAATAAAAAATAAAAAATAAAAAACATCATCTGGTATTTCAGGGAAACATGTCCAATTACAAAAACATTCATGGGGTGAAATGAATTGAAGCAGCAGGAAAGTAATTTATGCCGTTATCTAAAATGCTCTTTGATCCTCCAAATGTAGCAGACACCGTGGCCTGCAGAGGAAAGAAACTTTTGCTGAGTGGATATATTACACTTGCAAACGTGTTCTGCTCATGATCAGTCATAAACATGTATCCAATTTTTTGTTACTTTCCTAAAACTGTTTTGACACCATTACTCAGTAGTTTGCAATGCAGTTTACAACCCGTTTCCTTCCGTTCTCCTTGGGCAGGCGGACGAGACAACAATATAATTGCGGTCCACCGGTAACATTGCAGAAAAATAATGAGGCAAAGTCAAAGATAAACTGTGGTATGACAGGAATGTGAAGAGCTGGAGACACTAGAGCAGTCCCAGTACAGTTTTGATTTTGGTGTATCTATGTCAGGTTCCATTTTAGCTCTGGGGATATAACTGGGTCTGACTTTCCAGTTGTGTCAAATAAACGCGTATCGACTCTGAAATGACCGTCTGATCTGTAACACAGCTTGGGTAATGCTGCCTTCACGTGCTATAGGGAAGATGCATTCAAGTGCTTTTGTTGTTGAGGCGAAATTAAAAATGGCTGACACAATCGGCTACTTGGGTTAGGGGCATATATACACACTGGCATATATAGAAACAAACAACCAATCACTCTCAGATTCACACCTATAGGCAATATAGCTTAACCTTTAACAACGGCAATCTCTCCGGTGCTACATTTTGCACTTTACGGCATTCAAATGACTGTAGATCCTGAACCGTCTGCGCTACGCATAAAAACAGCTTTGGAAAACTGAGATCCTGAGATTTCCGACACTATATAACACTTTACAGCAGCAATTAGGGACTCTATTACAAGTAGAAAAGCAACTGTTTGAGAGACTTCCACACAGGCTACAAAATGCCTGGAAATAATAAGAATACGAAGCCATAATATGGATACTGAATGTTCAAGACCAAAAAGGATGTTTGAGCAGATGGAAAATAGTTGAAAGTTTATTTCTGCAATCTCAACAAGTTTCGTTATGGACATTTACAGTTGTTTCTGATAATAAATATACTAAAAACTTCAAGTAATTTACTAAAACACACTGTTTTAAGCATTTATTAATGATAAAAATGATAATTAACGGCCAGATATTGAAAGTTAAGTTCTTCCCAAAACCAAAGGTGCAAAAGAATTGGCAAAAAAGAAATTTTCTGACACTTTTATAGCAAAGAAAACATGAAGACACCTAGGCGGCCTGTTATAATGGCAGTCTTAAAACGGTTAACCAATTAACTTATTAATGTGTGTCTTTGGAAGCCGGAGTACCTGGAGAGAACACACACACACACACACACACAAGAGCATGCAAACTCCACTGTTCCCCAAAATACGACATGAGGGGGTGCATGAATGCAGCATACGACTATTCTTATCTGAAACCAAACATCAGCACACTGTGCATCCAATCCAAATAATAGCATCATGGGTTTTTACTGCACATGATGTTCCAAGGTTTGTGGCAACAGAACAGAACACAATTTAACTGAAAACAATTAAAGTAGCATTTTCAACTCAAAAGAAAAACAACACAACAGCACTGAAACCATTTCTAGGTGTGACGACTGCAACGCTAACAGCTGGAATAACAGAATAGGTGTCTTGGATCCATTTAATTACAACTGACGGCCATACTGGTTACTTGAAAGCTGCCAACATTAACTCGGCTCCAGTCTGAAAGCAGGTCAAGACGTGTCAAACATTATCAGAATCTTTTAGTCACTGTTCTAACTCCATGTGGCAACAGTTTTCAGCTGATTGTAACAAAAAAATATCTGTACATTGGATGATAAGATTTAAGGTGAGGTCTTTGCGGTTCAGTGACCTGCAAGTTAAGGCAGTATATTCTATTGCTTAATTAAACTTAGGGTTTGGATCCAGAACTGACCACAGACCTATTTTTATTGGGTCGCCAAATGTTGTAAGTTAACACTCAAATGCCCAGGACATTGTGTCTCCTGTTTATATTCAGTTGTTTTTTTATTTTCTATCAGTATGCATCAGCTGTCTTTGATTTAGAAGAACCTAAAGCTTCATGTGGTTCTTTTCAAGTCTAGATTTTTGCATTTTCTTTGCCTGGGAATGTATCATTTTACTGAAACTAAAACTAAAAATTATGCTTTTACTATGAACACCACAGAAAGTCACAGTTTTCAGCTTCCAGAAGATTTTTTTTTCAATCTATATCTAATCTTTACCAAGCATTTTAATATTGTTATGGGTGTTTCCAGGATCTATATATTAAAAGGCAAGTGGCCTCTGTGAACGTGTGTGTGTGTGTGTGTGTGTGTGTGTGTGTGTGTGTGTGTGTGTGTGTGTGTGTGTGTGTGTGTGTGTGTGTGTGTCCACACCTTCTAACTCAAAAACCGGACAGAGCTGGCCTTTGCCATTTGGACTACTTAATGTATTTTGGGTCATGAATCAGACTGGCGAAAACAGCAAGTTGATAGGACCAATATTTTGGGACATATTAGTAATTTTGGAATACAGTAGCCTTACAATCACGTTGAATCATAGAATCATCATTGAAGTGGGTTACCTAGCAACAGATAAACAATAGGGCCACGTTGCCACAGACAGCTGAGAGGTTATTCAACTGAAAATGCCAGTGGAATTTACCAAGAAAGTAAAGAAATGAACTGTATCAGATGATTTAGAACCCATGATTCCCCACGGGTCAATGCGCTAGTATGTATTTAACTGACTTTACACAAGTGTCCAACAAGAATTATATTATGAACAAAACTAAGGCAAATGGTCAAATATAGCTGTTTGTATAATTTATGAAGCCTTTGAATGTCCACATGAGACAAAAAGCCGAGAAACTCCAACACTGATATGATTAAAGGTTCAGCAATTATACAGATAAATAGGTTTGGTCTTGGATTGTGAGGATCAAATACAAAGTAATAATATGATGTGTGTTCTCTGGAAGAGTTTGATTATGCGAAATGCAAAGGATAAGCTTTTAATCTTACTGACATTACAACAAAAACAATGTAAAAGATATTAAAGTCGTGAAAGGTCAAAGTGGCTGTGATGTTAAAGACAGAAATATAACAAAAATAAAACTACATTAAAACAGCACAACATAAAAGATGAAACTAGACCGTTGTCATGTTAAAACACAAGACAAAAATGAGGCAATAAGGAGATTTCTGCAGACAATGTGTTGAAATGTTTTGCATTGTTGACGTTATCCTTCTGTGACTGATGCTCCAATAGGTGCATCGGTAAACATTTATAAATTTGAGTCACAAAACTCATTATTTGGGTCTTGATCTCAAAAGTTTGGGAACCACCAGTCTATGACCCCATGTGATCCTTCAAGGTCATTCCTATTTAATCACAATGTCTTGATGATTACACAACACAAACAACAACTACAGACACACATGATCCAGTTTCTACACGTCTTGTCGGATGGTTGAATAGTCAAAGCCAGTTCAATATTATCAGGGTTTATTTCCCTTCCTTACAGCAGTTTTATACCTCTACATTATTATCCTCCTCAGACCCAGGAGCCCCACAGGTTTTTGAGTTTTGGCTTTTTCTAATTAAATAATTGCTTATATTGGAAACATCATGATGCAACAGTTTTTTCAGATGCATTCTTAAAAAATTTTATGGAATGTCATTTGCGATGGACAGTTGTTTTTGGGTTTTTTTGTATACAGCTGTGAATTTCTTGTCCTCATTCGTGGACAGTGGGTCTAGGAGGTTATGCTTATCACGACAGCATCACATATAAAAGTTTGACAGCTTCGTCCAGGTTTCCTCTACTGTTTAACGGGTCTTTAAAAAAGTCCTCGACCTTAGCACAGGAATGTGACCTTTGCCTTTCATTGAGCCTATACCCATAAAACAGGCCACTTGCAAAGCATCAAATCTGCCTCCTGTCCTGCAAAATTATCAAACCACAACATTTACTCTCACAAAACATAAAGACAGATCGAGTGGAGATAGACCAATAAATCAATGCTGAAAGGACATGTTTCCAACTATGATTATTGGCAGAACCGAGCTTCAATAGTGATAATATAAAGCAACTCAACTGGAATTACTTTTTTTAGAGGAAAATAACAGCTGAGAAACTCCAACCTGAGCTTTTAGCATTAATTTGATGTTGAGTAATGCATGATTATTGGCTTATGAGCTTTCAGAGGGGTTTAGGTGCTGTTTGGGCTCCAGTGTGTTCCCCAAACTGGAGAAAGAATCAAGCAGACAGGTTATAGTTATTGTTTTTTTTCCTCGAATCAGCCAATTAAACTATCATTGGTTGATCAATCAGTTTTAGCATTAAAAGATGTAGAGAAAATCTATTTGTCTAAACCTTCACTGGTCTCAAAAATCAGTTATTTAACCCTTGGTTGGTCACGTGGCCTATTCAAACATGAATGGTCACGCTAAAATGCTAAAATATTTAAAAGGTTAAACATACAACTTTTTTATTGATTCAGGATACATTTGCAAACACAATGAAACAA
>JAPQRQ010000011.1:10245211-10256439 GCA_037367365.1 Apogon talboti | reverse complement strand
TTAATTTGGAAATTATGAGCAATTTAAAAAAGTTGGGGTGTCGAAACACCCCAGGTGACTAACGTAGGGTTAAGAAAATAGTCAACACAACTCATGGAAACTTTACTATGCAGACTCATCCCACGGCTAAATACTGAATTCTACACTATTCAAACATGACTACAACACAGAAATGAATTTAATTATAGTTGCAAATGCAAAGTGGAATGTTGCTGCTGTTTACGCCAAATGCACTCAGTGACCCTCTTTTTCTCTGTATCGTCCTGTCCTTTTTGTGTGTGCTGTCCTGCCACGAATACACACACACACACACAAAACGTTACCCTAAAGTAAGCAGAGGAGTCCTCACAGCACACTCTCAGGCTTCAGCGTGTCTCACAGACCAATCACTGTGCTCTCCTCTGTGTAAAACCACAGTAAAACCCCAAGTTATATAGGCTACTGCATATGTGTTAGGGGTCTAAAGAACAAAGGCGACCTATGGTTCATACATTAACTTCTATAGATCAAAGTTCTCCTCTGTTTTCATAGACACACCAAAGAGATATTGTGACACACAAACACACAAAACTGGCACGAACTCTGCCCTCACCGAGTGAACTTCATCCAAGTGTGCGGACGAGGCTATGTGCCAAGAAATCAGCAACAACAGACAGTCTATATCATCATCTGTCACATTCAGACTTGGCCTCAGACTGAAAAACAGGGCCTTTATCTTAATGAGACAAACATCAGATAGTATTATCATTTATAGAGTGCGAGCAGGGTTAAGCTATAAGTAACTGAAATTGAGTCTACGGTCACGACAAAAGCTGAAAAAAAAGACAGAAAATGACACATTTTTCAACCATTTTTCATGTGAGGCACAATAAACCTGTTAACAACTACAATTCCAAGCAGATTTCTGTGAGACGCCACTTGACAGACAGCCTACACACTCTGGTCTCAACAAGTAACACAAGAAAGAGGTCTGGCCTCGACATGTTTTAACAAAACCTTTTCTCAGACTGCGTTCACACACCTACAATCACACCGATCTCTCTAAGTAGACTGCTTCTGTGTTCAATGTACAAAAATCAAAACACAGCAAGACTGCACAACAGAATGGAAAATAGGTGTGCATTCATCCACACTCAACTTCCTTCCACCTCAGCAGTCTCCTCTGTTCTACCTGCACTCCATCTGATAGTCGCTTGTGGCAGTGTGTGTGTAAATACAGAAAAAAAGAACAAAGGTTTGTTCCACAAAGTAAATTTATTAACCTCTGAAAGGTCACATTGATTCCCCTTCCTATTTTTTTCCTCAATAAGTGAGCAGGACTGGACTGAGGCTGATACGCTTTAATTAAATCCACCCAGGAAGTAACATTTACACTCATTTGGTTTGTTTGTCAGCAGGATAAACAAAAACGACAGCACTGATTTTTATAAAAGTTGGTAGAATGGAATGTACCAAGGATAAAGCCTTTGAGGTTTTGGAGCAGACCCATTGGTAGGGGCAGATGCTGGGTTTATTAACACCGACATAGAATGTTTGAGGAATGTGGGGCCTTGGAGGAGACATGCACTTTACCGAGAGCTTTTAAGCTTTAACTAATAACAAGGTGTAATAAATAAATAAATCTATAAAAACACTTTACGAGGAATCATGATGCTCTTGAAGGTCAGCAGCACCTTTATGAAAAAGGTCCCTGAGGCCTTCTTCACAATCAATAATCACGTTGTTGATCTTGAGAAGCGCCTGAGGACCAAAGCATCATTACAGAACAGATAAGCGCCGTGAGATCTGGATTGTGCAACGCCGTGTTCCGACTCACAGCAACAACGTATTTTTAAAACTTGCAAAATTATTAGAATGACAATTAGTCAATATCTCAAAGAGAATCCATTAGAAAAAGTGCAGAAACACTCCACCAAGGATGAACACCTCAACTAAGGCCGATTCTTATTTCATGTGTAATTTTAGGATCAAACTTTGAAGGTTATAATATTCAGTTAAATAGTGACATTAACGCTGCCGTTTTTGTGCTCTTGACTTTCCCTGTCACACACCGTGCTTCAGGCCATGTACCAGCTGTGTCAACAAGGTGCCTCAGCCTCCTACTGCTGCAGGCTGTCATTGAAATATATGTAAAAGTGAAGGCAAAATGAAGAAAAAAAAATCTAAATATTGAAGTACATCTATTTGAGCTGCAACCTTGTGCAATAAAAGCCGCTGTATATTTTTGTGGTTTGTCAGATCATCAGTGACATGCCCACTGAGGTTTTTGTTTACATTTTTCCAGCCATTATCTTGACATGTGACCAGAAAACTAGAAAAGTGGCTCTAGATGTCATGTTCAAATGACATTGTAAAGCAGGCTAAAACATTTTCTATTTAGACTTTGTTAAACTTTCTTCTGTTATGTTCATTGGTAGTATCCTCCATGGTGATGTTTACAAGAACCTTTTGCTGTCCTCATAACCTTAAAGCAGTGGAGTTTGATAGTTCTGAGCATCTCTATATTTACCTTTTGCCATATTGTAATTCAAGTGTCCTGAGAGGACCCAAGACTTCTGCATCTTGTCCTTTCTTGTCCTTACTTATCTGTGCCTCAAGATAGAAGCAGAAAATACCTTCACTTTTCCATACTGGCATGAAACAGCATCACATTCCTCTGTCTTTTTACAGGGACTGAGAGGAGAGAGCTGCAGAAGGAAGGTGTGCACTTAAGTGACCAAAAAGAGTCTTTAGGTCAGACTAAAGCTGCATGCTATTTGCTAAGTTGTAGCACAAACTGCCAAAAAAGTTTACTTTATTCGTCAGGGGTGATGCACAAAAATATGCACCTCATAGGAGAAGAGATGTGTTGTGCCAAATTCAGCTACAAGCTCATGTCCATCTGCACTTCCTGTAAGTCACTCCACATCTCAGTGGGACCTTAAATACAGACCAAGACTACAAACTAATTAAGTTTAATTAGATGCAAACTGAGAAAAAAAATACTTCCTTTTCACTTTATCTATGCAAATGCACTTCCACCCATAGGGTACGCTACAAAACATTAGCAGTATCACATATCAACTATTTTGTTAAACATATCCTCTCTGTACTCTTCTCAAACAACTACACCACTTTATTTTATTTACATTATAAAGCATGCAAAGTGACTTTCAAGTTTTTCAAAACAAGCTAATGAAAACATCAGCTCCTGTGTCTTTAAATATATTACCTTTGTTTATAGACAAAGGTGCTAAATTACCCAAGCTAATTGTCTACTGGTGTGTAAACAACCATCCAAATGGTGGTTAAAATGACTTTAAAACATGCACTTAAATGCTTTTATGATACAACAGTGCAGGAAATTGTGCCAACACTACTCGTAAAATCAGGTAGGCAACTCAGTTGGTTGATAAAAAAAAAAAAAACAAATGTCAGTTTTTACTTCACGCCCTTTTAAAGATCTACAAAGAGGAGTTTTTGCTCAGTAAAAAGAAAGTACTGGACCCTCTGCATCACTGTCAAGCTATTTCAGAGGTGTCCCAGTTGCCTTGAACACTTTAATTTGTTACCTTGGCATTATGGTGACAAATACCAAGACCAAGCAGTCTGTTATCAGAAAGACAGAGATCCAAGGCCACAACAAATAATAAGGACTGGTAAAGCAAAGTGAACTCATCAGCTCCTCTGCACACCTCCCACTGGGCCTATCTGAGTTCTGGGATGGGACATCTGTTGAGTATGGTATGTTCCACTGTGCGAAGTAGACTAAAGGTTGTATAAAGAATGAACAAGTTGTACCGTCAAATTACACAAAACATATGTGTGTGCGCACACAGACAAGGTGTGATCAAAGGTGAAAGAGCAGAAACAAAACATGTATTTAGCAAGAAGAAAATAGGCCATCTTTACACACACATGCTGCTCTTACGTACATCTGAACGGTATTATGCAATGTGATGTTTCAACATGTAAACACAGATTGATTTCCATTTATATGGTGCAGAGGAGTAAATAAACAGAGCCTCTACTGCTTTGAGACGGGCAAAGTAATGTCCAAAAATGCCTAAAACTGAGATTGAAGACAAAAATTCAATGTGCAACCTGTTATTTACTTGTCAGATATTAACTGTAAGTTACATGCAGCAGTTTGTTTGGTCTTCAGTTCATGAAGCCAGAAAACAATAAGTTATATCATTGAAGAAATTGGATTTGAGGACATCAAGTACATATAAATCATCACCATGTGTTTGCAAGAGCCTTTCCTGGGGGTGTGAGGCTACGAATGGGTAAGCTATGATACAAGCACACACACACACACACACACACACACACACACACACACACACACACACACTGCTCCTGCCCAAATCTACAGAACTTGCATGCCCTTAAACAACCTGGCAACCCTCTGGCTCCAGCCCTGCTAAACCATCCTGTACTGACGAATAGTGCACAAACTTTTGGTTGCAAATGCCTCTCTGACAGCTGTATCCCCCTCTAACTTCACAACACAGGAGAATGTTGACAGCTAGACACATGCAATAAGTGTTGCAAATGCAGTGAAGGAAAGGGAAACCGCTTTGGCTTGGGGGTCAAATCCCCTCAATGACAACTACTTACACACGACTCATTCATACCCACGCGTGTATGCCCCCGGTACCCATCAGTACTCACATGCTGACGCTGTGTCGGTATCTGTGAGTGATGTGAATCCGCTGTCAAGTCACCGGACTCCGAATGTAAACAGTCGACTGTCAAAGTGTGTTTATGTGTTTTTGCTTCTTTGCTAACAACCTCTCACGCGCATACAAACACAAACACAAACACAGACCCAGACACGCTGCTGCTCCTGGAGGAGGAAGTAAGAGATAAGAGGAGGTGGAAGAGGAGGGGGTATAAACACACACTGCACACACACACATACACACACACACACACACTAGCACACGGAGCACAGAGTGACTTCGGGACGGCCGTAAGCGTCGACACACACGCTGTCACACACACACTTGCTCAGTCCTGCATAGGAAGTAACGGCGCTGTGACTCTGAGGCTAGTTGCTAACTGTCTACTGTAGCTAACTTAGCTAGCAGCTGGCCCCGTCTGTCTCCTTCTAGCGGATATAGGAGTCTGCTACTGCGCCTGCCTCCTACTCCTTGTTAATCTCTCTCTCTCTCTTTTTCCTCTCTCTCTTCTAAGCTTTCATCCCTCTCTTTGACATGACGCAACCGAGCACGCCCCTCCCGCTCCCAGCCAATCATCGAACAGGCTCCTGTTTACAGCCAATCACGGAGCAGGTTTCTCGTTCGCAGCCAATGACAGAGGAGGCTGTGATAGCGCGCTGCGAGCGGCAGCGTTTAAAGAGCTCAAAGCCCTTTTAATATTTAATCATCACACCGAATGTAAGCAGATATCTGCTCTCCACACTCAAAGTTAGCATTTTAGATATTCACAAAAACAGCTGAACATTATTCAGCTATTCTATATGGCTTTTATATGGCCTGATGTAGTAATAACAGAGTCCTAAAACTACAGGGGTCAATTTTTGACAGTAGCAGGGACGTAAATACTCTTAAGAAAGTGGAAGTCTCTCCCCTTTGTGCTCCATCTGACCTTATATTGAAATGAATTTTTATTGAATGTTTACTAAATTGTAATAATGCCATTATATCCACACATCATGTCCACGTTTGTCAGTTTAAAGATAAATAAATAAATATATAAACAAACAAACAAACAAAAGAAACGCTCAAATGTTGCAGAGGCAGCATCATTCCAGTTGTCTCTGTCCAGGATCTGCTCACAGATGCTCTGCAGCTTATTGAATATATATCTTATTGCATGTACAGTTATTGTCATATACAGATTACAGACGGCTGCTGGGTAAAATGGATGCTTATGTTGTCTAATGTCTTTTTTATCAGGTGACGGATCAATACAGTTTCGAGTACAGTCTGTCAAAACTGAGCACATCTGTGCGTCTGTCTTGTGTATGTGTGTGCATTGTGTGCACTGGAGCCCGTTGTAACCTCCATAAGCCACCGGATAACGGTACCTAACCAAGCATGGATTAAGAATGCAGAGGCCCCTGCACATGAAATCTTGGGAAAGCTTTCCCTTTGTGCATACACGCAATCCAGGTTTTCAGTTGTCAGTTTTCAACATAGGCTGTCATGATCAGAACCTGAAGGCTGATATCAACGCATCATCAGCTGAAACCTTCAGCAAATTAAAAAAAAAAAAAAACTGTATTTGCTATAATACATGTCTTGTAACATATTACACATCCAGACTTAACACACAATAATAGCATCACATTGTCCAAAAAAAAGACTTAAATTAAGAGAGGGAATAACAATGTGAATAATAAGAGAATGAACTCATTTCTGTTCTGAGTTGACATTTGGGAAACAGACATTTACTTAAAGAGTTGTATTCAGACTTTTATTTAATAAGAAATATAAAACACAATTGGCTGTTCAAATGAAAATGGACAACTAGTATTCTTTTTTCCATGGATTTATGGGATATTAAAAGAAAGGTAGTCTTTATCATGTATCATCTCAGCGCTTTTCTTACAGAGAAAAACACTAGCTTTCGTATTGTTGTCATTTAGCCTCTCTGAAATGACTGCATGCCTAAATTAATGGTTTTTATTTCATTAACAGCTTCCTCAGTCAGCGCATCCTGGCGCCTGGCAATACATAAACTGTGCAGCTGAACCGACAGTCCTCCACAAACTGGTCAAATGTGTAACAAGGAGTGTGTTTTTGTGGGACAATGTGAGACATGTTGGCTTGCATTCAGATATAATGTCTTTATAACTTCAGAAGGAAATAATAAACAAAATATCACTGATCAAGCACACCTATATGTTGTCTCCTCAGATCTATTTAATAAAAAGAAGACATTGAATTAAAATCAACAATAGCAAAACATTAACAAACAAACAAAATAATAAAGCAAGATATTAATACAAATAGAAATACACATAAAACAGCAAAATGATCAATACATTTTAAAAAATGAGGTTGAGAAGTTGAAGTCTGTGACATTTTTGGTTGTAATCCTGATTTAGTCTGTTTTAACTTGTGCATAACATTCATAATCGAAATGAGGGACATTGTCTCAATATATGGGACATGAGGAATAAAAACACTACGCAGTCGCAGACATAGAGGGCAGCTGGTCATACAGGGTACAGATGACTACGTAAATATTTGCTGTAAAACTATTTTAGTAAATCAGCAGAAACTTGTGCATATTTTAGGTACAGTCTAATTCCTGGAATATTTCTGAACCGAGGATGAGTGAAGACTTTACACCACGCAAGAACCTATAATGTCATTAGGAAGGAACAGACTCATTACATTATACAATATCTTACCAGCACAAACTGGTTCATGTGGTGATATAGCTCATTTAACCCGTAAAGACTGAGTGCTACTTTTATGGCAGTTCCCAAATGATTTTTTCTCCCTATTTAACCTTTCTTAAGTGATTTATCATAATTTACTATAAGATTATCCTCTGTATTTTGCATGTTTCACTGTAAATCATGTATTTTTCTATATTTAATTTAGATGTTCATTACAATTCAAAGTAAACTTAAAGGTTATTACATCAAAAAAGAGAAAACTGAAGAAAAAAATCATTTTTTTAGCTAAATCTATCATTAACTGAACATAAACCAAGTGTCTCCATCCACTGTCATTGATCCAACTCCATGGGTTTTACTGATGAATCAATGTTGTAGAAGATGACGGTGTTTCCACGGTAACTACGGAGCCTCTGAACAGCCAAATGGGTCATATCTGTTGACCTTAAAAAAGATAAACTGTATTTTACACCAATTATTTACATGTATTGATAGGATTAGCGGATCAACAGGTATTAAACATTTTATATCAGTAAATGATTTAGGTTGACGGTGGATTTTGGGGTCTTTATGGGTTAAAACATTGCAGTTTTCATTGAAGTTTTAGTTCATCTTAACTTGTTCTTCTTACATAAGTCCATCTGACCTGGAGGACAGTTGCTCTTCTTATTCTTTCTAGTTCAAAGATTTTCCTTATCTAAGTCGACAGTCTAAGTGTGCATTATGTTGCCTATTGTCCAGATTGTAACACAATTTGAGGCAGCAAAAGACAAGCATAAACTGCTGTTCTGAGCTGAAAAAAACAGGAAATAATTTAAGCAAGGTTAGATGTTGGGTAATCTGTTTGTCAACCAAAACTTTAGGTGAAATTCAAGACAAAAAAAAAAGAAAAGAAGAGTAGAAAAGTAAGCATCACACTCGGACAATAGAAAGAAATCTGGAGAGGGAAGAAGCTGAAAAGGGCAGGATTTGATTACAGGCTCCTGAAATGGTTCTTTGTATTGCTGCTTTGAGAAGTACATAATATGCTTTTATTCTGAGAAATTCAATACAGTGCTGTGAGAGCGCCGCATTAAAACAATCTTGTCATTACTGTCCTATCTATTAGCTTCTTAACATCAAAATGCAATGATCTTAGCTGACCTTAAAGCGGAAATACACCCTAAAACTTAGAGTTACCTTAAAAAGTCAGTAATAATTGTGCAGTTAAATCCCAACAGCAGCAAGCCTGAAGCCTTTAACTCAGTGTTTATTGTGCATCCTAGACTGAAATCCAATTGTGCGCAAATATTCCCTGTTTATATGCAATGATGTAAGGGTAAACGTTAACGCACATACAGACGCAATCACAGACACAAGGTGATTATTTCCCAACTCTTGTTTGTTCCCTTATCAATGAGATAACAGAGTCTGTGTCCATGACATTCCAAAGAGGTCGCGTTTCAACTCCGCAATTAATGTGCCAATAAAAGCTGCGTTCAGATCTATTAGTTATAAACCGTATTCTGCCGTGGTTTGTCTATGGATTTATTACCTATGTTTTCTGATCACCTTGTACTCCACGTCTCTGCTGATATCTGCCTCTAGACTTTAATCACACCGCTCCCACCCTCTTTCTCTTCACTCTGTCTCGTCCTCTGGCGGTTGTTTTAACCCTTGTGATTAATGTCGTCTCCCACACGCCTCCTTCAGACACGGAGAGTCCGATCAGACATGCCAAATGGGCCAACCACAGCATGCCAGAGTGTTACATCATCAGCTGGTGTAGCTAGGCCACATTGGGCCTGGTTGAAAGAATGTTTATGGGGCCCCTGTTGACCAGATTGTTTATTTTTAACTAATACAGACTTAATATGTCACCAACAGTCCTGATTACTGCTCATCATTTTGCTGGCTGAAGGATAAAGCTGCAACCCTATTAAAAACTCACCTGAACGTAAAAAGACATACTGATAAAATGTTTGCCATGAGCTGACCTGGTATGTGGACATAAAAAAGGGAATGTCTTGTAAAGCATTTGCGAGTCCCTGCAGCAGATGAACAGCGAAAAAAAAAAAGTGTCCAGTTTTTCCCATAATAATGTGATGACTGAGCCAGCTATTACGTAACAGAGCTCAACCTCCAACTGTGTCAATGACAGCTATCTGCATTTATGTGTATTATCTCAAAAGAAGTGATAAAAGGAAAAGATGTAAACCTCTCATTCACACTTATTTAACCACGAAGGACAAAGGCTCAGACGATTAGTAACATGTTATTGCATCATCATCCAGCGCTGCATTTTTTAAGGCTGCACTGCGCAATAGTTGTAATAATTGACTAATTTAAGTGTTTTTTCACAGGAAACAAGAGTTTTACCCCTGTCTTTGGACTGTTTTTGGGTTGTCTCTAATCCTTCTGCTTTAAATCACTGTTTACACTTATATAGATTAGATTCAAAGGTTATCTTTTAGTGTTCCTAAGCAGCAGCATTAGTTTAGGAATGTCCATATCATTAGTTTATACTTTCTACTAGTTATAATCTTCTTGCTCTAATGTTATTTACTTGATATCTGGGGCCCTGCCTTCAAGATCTCCCATTTGACAATACAGTATGCCTGTGCTAATGCTAGTAGCTGTGTGCATTAGGATGGCTAAAATGCAGAGACTGAAATTCCCCATGGGGACACTAAAGTGAGTTACAGTTTAACCTTTAACAAAGATATTACAGATAGAGATAGATATCAAATGTAGATGGATATATATTTGACTAAATGAATCAGATACAATGCTGTATTTTAGTTGCATGAGCTTATTGCATACCTTTAAACCCCTATTCCTGATATGATGTAAACAAAAGCTGCTACTGTTCACTGACCCAACAGGAAAAAAATGAGACACGGTAAATAAGGGAAAAAGGGGGCTGGGTTATGTTGGGGGCATCGGTTCAGTCTGCTGGCACAGAGCTGCTGCTGGCCATGAATAGGTGAATGGCCGCTGCTTAGTAACTACTCTGTTTATTCTCTGTCATGTGTCTCCCTATTGGTCTAGTCTCCCTCTCCCCCTTTATCCACGTCCATGCCATGTGGTTTTCTTCATTTCTGTTAAAGGCTGCTGCTGGTTCATACTCCCCTTATTTTCTCCTCCTCGGTGGTGTAAAACTTTTACAACTAAAGCCTCCAATAGCACATAAATCAGAGGCTTCAACCTGTCATTCATTCTTGCAAGTAGATAATTCTGTCTGGCGATAGTGCTTTTCATTCATGTCTGTTTGTGCAGGACAGTGAAAAGAGGACAAATCTGGCACATTTATTAAATAGTAACAGCTGGCTTCATTTTACAGCGGTGCAACGTGTGCATTTTCGGACGGAAAAGAGGGCAGACAAACTGTTCTAGATATGTTGAACTTTCGTCAGGAGGTGGAGGTATTACAGGGGGAGGGCCCTCTTTAAAGACCGTTGTTAAATAGTATCAGAGGGGCGCGCAATGCAATGCCACCATACTCATACACACCTGCAGACCAATAAAGTTACAAAACCAAGCAACTACATTTTAACATGCATGTAGAGTCAATTCTTTTAAGACGCATAGTCAGAAGGACATTTGGTGCACACATATGAACAAAGAACATGCACACACACACACACACGCTGTTATCACTAACGCTATCACAGTGGACTAATAGATATGATACCTCTACACACCACCTTGAGAACTGCACTTAAACTTCATTATCAGTGTACGTGAACTGGGAGTAAATGTATAGACAGAGAAAATAGGACACTTAGTCTGCAGTCAGTTTGATCATACACCTGCAGACTGTCTACTTTTTGACCATCTGAGTGTGACTTTCGTCCAACTACAGTCTTAATCTGGCAACCCCCCCCCC